>APFE031044206.1:27009-43286 GCA_000404065.3 Pinus taeda | reverse complement strand
GGAAATGGTACAGAGGAACCTGCTTTAGATGCTTGTGAATGAATTAAAAATATCAGTCCTGAAGGAAAAGATGGAGCAGCATTGACTGCTTGAATTCTGAGTTCAATATCTGGAGTATATTCAACACTTCAGAACTTGGGTCCCCTTTTCACCTGAGTTTGGTACCCAAATTTTATGCAAAACAATGACTGAAATCTTCCAGAATTTGTCCTCTTCTCCTTTAATCAATGCGGCACTGCCTTGTAAACAAAGATTAATCCTTCTTTGGCACTAAAAGGATGGATAAAGGATGAATAATTCAGTCCTCTCTTGATTGACAAGTCTGCTACAGGATTATCAATTCAGCCCAATGAGACTAATTCTGGAATGGTTGATCAGTCAACACAAAAAGGGGTATTCGACCCTCCTCTAAGATACAAACAATTCGACCACTTGAATTTCAGATGCTGGTACAAGGTGGAAAATGACTAGGCCTCTTCCTTGAATAGCTTGGTTCTCTTGTTGACAGAATGCTGGAAATTTGTGGAGAAATTGCACATGGAACCCTTGATCCCTTTGAAGTAAAACTTAGCCACAAGCCAGAAGAAATGAACTCCAAATAGGCTATTCGATTTGGCCTTCAGTTCTGGAAAGAAGACTGATATTCGGCCTCTCTGATTGTGTCCTTCCTTTGGCCCCATAATAAAATTCTCAGTCTCCTAAAACCTCTTGCAACTTGTCCTTCCTTAAAGATAATTTTGTCCTTGGAGATTTTCTCACCCTGCAACCAAATAAAAAATCCCATTGTTGGAGCCTCCTGCAAGAATGATAATTAGATCTTCTGCAATAAGCACAATGGAAGATCTGAAATAATCTTCCCAAAGAGCTAACTAGGGTGGTACTCAAAGTCAACTGAAAATAGCTTTGAGTTTCGCTTGAAACTCTTGCAACTTGCTTGAGCTTCTTGTTACCGATCAAACTAGCAGGGGACCTAAGGGGAATCCCTAAAGGGAAAATGCTAGACCAAGGGCCACAAATGGAGACTTAGCCCACTGTCACCTCAGCTAGGGCTCCCTTCTATCTACAAATTTTCACTGATGGGAGGAGACCTGGTATATTATGTAGTCACCAATGAAGGATAAGTCAATGAAAGGATGTGGAGTGACCCAAATAATCCCTTTCCTGGAAGAGTTAGAAAGATAGAGCTTGCTTGCTTTCTAAGCAAGGTACAATGTCTTCTAGAGAAAGGAAGGGAGGATTTGAGGGTTAGGTTTATGGGATAGGACTTGTGCAGGAATTTCCCAAACCCTAAAATCCTTGTTGAAATTGATATCCCGGATGGTTCTTGAAGAATTGTCTTTTCAAAGGAACAGGACCACGGGACCAAGTGGACCCAGTCTAGGGTAGGAGAGAAGAGTATGGAAATCGATGATGTCCCTAACCTGGACAAGTTATGGAAATGGATCAAAGAAAGAATATCCACTTAAAGGTTTGAATTGATCCAATAAGGTACTAGCCTTTGGGGTTGGTAGGGCAAAGTTTGATCCTGAAGCTAGGGCTTGGATTTTCTTAGAACTCCACCATTGGAATGGCCTCAAATTTTGAAGAGGCCTTGAGAAAACACCAACGCATAAGAACCTAAGAGATCAAACCTTTTGGATGTGTAGTTTGTCGGGAAAATGATGCCCTAGGTGGCCCCACTTGGCTAGACCTGGGAAAAGGTGAAAAAATATGATTTTAAATGACCACCTCTTGGTAGATCAGTGCCTTAGTCTTGGGAGAATGGATCCTATGATGAATATGAGTGAGGATCTTTGATTCTGAGTCAAGGAGGCCTCAAGACCACTTCATTAGCCTTCTAGGTCCAAGAGAAGAAATCTTGCAGCTTTTATACTTCGATGTGCAAAGGAGATGGCTTATCAAGGTCAATTCGTTGATAGAATTACCTTAGGAGATTTCGTTCACATTACGTGGCCTATACGTTGAGAGATGCTATAATAGAGGCAATTCCACAATTAAAAGCAGTAAATGCATGCGAAAATTAGCCCTAAAAATAGCAAAAGTCCCAGTCCAATGTATATGGCAAAGTAAAATAAGAATAACATTAAAAGCATGTACTTACATGTAACAGAATATATCCAACCATCCACATTTGACAAAAGAGAATCTCCAAGATAAGATAGAAGAATATCCACACATCAAAATACATCCATAATTCTCCAATTCATCCTTTAAGAAAAAGTGCCAAATTCTCAAGGGAGAGAATAGATCCAATCCAAAGTGACAATGAGAGAATGAACTCATCTCACTTGTATTTATACACTAATGAGGAGTTCGAATTAGCCTCCTTGGCCTACATAAGCCCCAAAAATAAAATAATGTTCCAATAATTTAACTTTGGGTGATAAGCCCACCAAACTAGCTCACAAATGAAAAAATAAGCCTCCAAAAGATGTCAAATAATAATCTATGCATGTCATAGGGCCCTCTAAGAGGCCTAATGAGGTCCATGGGTACCATAATGAAGAGTAAAAACCCTCAAAAGTAGTGGACAAGGTGTTGGCCCCTTGTAATAACCTGTGGTGCTCCAAATGACATGTGGGGGCACACAAGTGTCCTCATAGGTCTCCAAACAAATCAAAGATGACTGTAGACCGCCAACAAGGGCTAGGACGATGGTGTAGGTGATGCCACATCATTGTGCAAGTCCTGGATCATCTGCCAAGTGTATGGTGCAAATCTGGGGCCAACTGAGCATGATGGATCAGGTGCATCTTCCTCGTCCAATAAATGAACCATAAGCAATCTCTGAATGGCTGTGGGGATCCATGGATTGCTATCTACTGCTGTGGAGGCCTATGTCTCTCAATGCACACCCTACATGTGCGAATGTAGCCCTCTGGAGGATTAAGACCCTATATAGGGAGACCAAACCCAAGATGGAAATCATCTGCAATCCTGCATAAGATCCAATGTGCCCCCTAGCCTTCTAGTACACCAAATCATTATAGAAATAGGGTAAATGAGATTACCAATCATGGACCATAGGTGGGGACTTCATACTAGCCTACCCTTCCATAATGGGCTTCAGGATGTGCCAATGTCTCCTAAAATCCATAAATCCTATTAGGTGGTTTCTACTTCTAAAAGGGATAATATATTCAAGGTACATCCTTCAAAAGGTGGTGACATGTAACAGATAGGTGAATGAAGTAGGGGATGATAAGGGGTAGCCCCGGGCAACATGCTGGGGTACAAGGGTAGCTAATAAAAGGGAAGCCCACACTTGGGTTTGTAATGTATAGGATGGAGCAATCGTGGTACATGAGGTGCCTCGACCTTGATTTTTCCACCCTTCTTTATATTCCTTTTGCCTTTTTTATGATTTTCTTTGATTAACTGCTCGGGGCTCAAGGGGTAAGAGCATGATGTATAAGATATAGCAAAGAATAGCTCCTTTAAAGGTTGGGCAGTTCATTGCCCACTAGAGGTTGGGACAATCATGGGTTCCTATATGATGAAGGAGGTTCATAGAACCTGTAGGAACCAGGGTGATGGCGGTGAGGATGGGGTAGAGCTCATGTGATTGGCATTTTCCCATGTGCTAAATGTGTTTGTCTCGGCCATATTTTTCATTTTGTGGTACATTTTCCTGTTGAATGTAGCCAAATATGTTTTTATCTTTCTTTTTAGTTGCATCAACCTTCGGGCTTCATTCCAGGCCATGACCCAAGTTGTGGGAAAGGGGAAGGGGCAAGCTAACCTTATGTGAACCCAGTGGAGGAATGTGGACCCAGGTGGCAGAAATGATGAATGGGGTAATAATGAGTGGAAAGAGGGTAACATAAGTGGATAAGGGAGCGGGACCATGCGACCAAAATCGAGGTTTCCCATGAGATACCATCCCTAAATCCAAATGGTCAGTAAAAGAGATCCCACGGGACTAGGATGTTAAGGTTAAAATCCAAAAGGGGGGCTAGGGGACAAGGGCATAGACCTAACCCATTCTTTCTACCAAATCCCCCCATTAATCCATGCCCAAAAGTATCCATGATAAGCAAATTGCAATACTCAATTACCGAATGACAAGGAATACCTTTAGGTTCGGGAGGCCCACCTTCAAACATACGATCATGGCAGATAGGCGAGGGACCACATGGCTGGCTTAGGTGGTGGATAAAAGGCATAATGAGCTAGCTCGTGGCTATAAGGGGTTGTCGGCTGAGGATCATCTTGGAGAATTTTTTTCTCCTAGGGATATCACCCACAAAATGGTGGGTAACACCTCTTAGTGTCAAATAGAAATCATAGAAATAGAATGATTTGTAATTGAGTTCCCCCTCCTTTTATAATTTTTCATGGAGCCTCCCTCTGGCTTCTAGATCCTCCTTTTTCCTATTATTTTATTGGTGGGGCCCAATTTCCATTAAGAGAATTTTGTTGCCATTTTGAATAAAATAATAATTCGCCTCCTTTCTCAATAAAATATTATTTTTCTTCCACTCTCCAATAAAATAATAATTTTCCTCCATTCGCCAATAAAATATTATTTGCCGCCATTCTCCATTAAAATATAATTTTGTCTTTTCTCCCTCAAAATATTATTTTCTCCCTTTTTATTTAATATCCCCAAAAATTGGCAAAACACCTTAGTGAATTTTGCACTCACAAAATTTGGGAACATTACAGTCCTCCCCACCAAAAATTGCTTGTCCTCAAGCAATATTTTGTGGCTCCAAAAGTTGGCTACCTAATGCCAGGGTCCCAAATGTGCCACTGAACTACCGCATATCCATGCACCATCCTACCATGAAGGAATCCCTCAATACCAGGATCCCATACTCATCGTTGAATGAAACCATCCTACTGGTACTGCAACACCCCGATCATGACTGATTTCCCAACAAGCTCATACCAGAGCCCCCTTTCCTGTAACTCTCGACTGCAATATTAATACTGATCGGAGCTCTGGTCAACCTACCAAGGAAACTTAGCAATGTAAGGGCCTACCACTCCATGCCTAACCCCAATCATGAGCAACAACCTACCTTGCCATATGATGAAAGCCTCAACGATCCCCCATGTGCCAACCAAAGACTGAACTGGATCTCCTATCATGGTTGTACTCACGAAGAAGTGGAGTGTCCCATCAATCAACTGGATCCTTGGGTCAAATAGCCACACTGGAGGTCCACAACTCCCAAACTTCCCTGCCTGCTGCTGTGACCTTCTGCTAGCTGCTGGGACCCTTCTGTGCCTCATCTCAGAACTTTGTATGTATCCAATAGATGGGCACCAAGCATTAAGAATTTGTCCCACGTATGCCAAAGTGCTATGTTCCTGCCGAATCACACAGTGAAACCTGCTACCCCAACTCCTTATGATGCACCCAGTCACTTCCTGAAGTTTGGAAACCCTCTTGTAGACGAAATTTGTCATCCCCTATACCTCACGCCTGCATAACGCCTTGGGTTGTCCTGCCGAAAGTATGCCATGCAGCTCCCTCACGTCACCTCCCTAAGTGTGAACTCAAGAGTGGAGCATACACTACCTCTGCAACAAACCATGTACTCCCCAAGCTTGTACTTGTCAACTCGTGCCCTAACCAAATGCCACCACTGAGAAGTCTCTCTCTGGATACTTTGTGTCTCGAGTGAGCCTACCGTGTCCTTCTGCTCGCAATGAAGGCATCAAGGGACAACATCCAACTCCTCTTTTCTTGCAAGCAATGTGGAAGTGAGACAGGTATGTGAGTTCCCATGGATATCATCAAATGATGCTAATCTGCGTCCTCATCAATCCTAGGTGAGCTACACCCAATGGCATGCCCACCGTCCCTGTCAGGTGGTCTCCCTGGAGGTAACGATCCAAGATCCCAATGGGTAGCGTCACACATCACCACATACGGCCAAACATCCATGCGCTCCCCTACATACAAACATGTATCTCTGTGCCCCTTGGCACACGATTGCACCCAGTTGCACTCCTCTATGCATTGTTGGATACTGTTAATTTTTAGTTAACATGTTCTTTGCTTAGGTTAGTTACTTCATTCATCCATTTTCCCATTAATCCATTAGCAATCACATTAATCATTATGTGATAGTAACTAATGAAAGAACATAAATGATAAAAGCTGAAGACAAGCCAAGACAGAAGAGCACAAGAATATGGCTCAAGCTAGGGAAAAACCCCAAGATGGGGAAAACCCTTGATCAAATCTTCTTATTATTTTAATCAAATGTTCAGTAGAGAGAGAGAGTACAATAAGGAGTCTAAATCAACTTGCCAATAGTATTGTCCAAATACAAAGGATATAGCTGTGAAAATTTCTTAACAGAAATTCTATTACTGCAACAACTGATTTATTTCACCTACTTATTATTCCCAATAAGTTATTTATGAAATCCCTTCAGTAAATATTAAAATAAATTCTACTGCAGATATCACACCGTTATATAGAAACAAATATATGCACAAGAATCAATCACATCAACACAGTTATTTTTGGACAATTGTCCCTGGAAAAACCCAATGCGGGAAAACCAGTGCAACAGAGGAGGGTTTTATTAATCTTTAGCAACAATCATTTTTATAGAAAAATTTACATAGACACTGGGAGAAAACACTTGAGACTTTTCTCCGAGACTTTCTGACAACCTGGAGAGCTTCCTTTCTCTATTGCGTTAGCCCTGCGTCATTCCGCGTGGCTCTGGCCCCTCTCTGCGTCATCCCTGCGTCTCCCTCTACGATGTCTCTCAGAGTCCTTACATCACTTCTTCTGAGCTCCTTGACCACTCAACCCCCCTCTTCCTTTACCCTACAACTCTCCCTCTGAAATCGATCTCCTCTCTGAGAATCGATTTTCCTTGGGATATTGAGTATCTGCTGATGTGTCTCCAAATGACCCTCAAGTCTTCTCTTATACTTTTCCTGTTGATGAATCAATGGCCGAGATTAAGTCCCTAATCAATGGCTAAGATTAAAACTGACTTGATCTTCATCTCTTAGAAGCTTCTCATCCTTATCTTTATTAATACCCATTAATATTTTTATTTTCCTAAGTTTAGACTTAGGAACCCATTAAAAATATTAATTATTTTAATAACTCCTCATCCAGATGGGATTTCTCAAAACAATTTCTGGGTCTTGGAGATCTCATGTGCTTTAGCCTTTCCTCCAAATTTCAAGGCTAGAGCACATCTGATGCTACCACAAATAAACACTCCCTCTTAGCAAGGAATGAGCTCTAGTAATGCTCCATCACTGAAACATCACACTGATCCTTCGCATTGGTGCCTGTGTTGATGCTTGGCCTGCTGCCTTACATCATCTGTACTGCTGCCCATGACACTGCCACTATCACTGCTACATTTGTACTGCAACTCCCTCTCAATCTGCTCCATCATGCTGCCCATAGCACCGCCATTGCCAATTGCTCCACTGCACTTCTAAGACTTATCCATTATTGGAATGGATTCTTTACCATCCCCATTTTCTCCCTGAAATGAACAAACTTTGTTCTTCCTAGAGCCTTGGTGAGGATGTCTGCCACTTGTTCTCCTGTAGGAGTGTAGTTCAATTGTACTCTCCTCGTTGGACACAGTCTCTGACAAAGTGACACCTGATATCAATGTGCTTCGATCGATCATGAAATACTAGATTCTCAGAGATCTTGATGCAACTCTGATTATCACACATGATCCTGGTCGCTTCCATCCTTCTATTGAACAGGTTCACAAGCAATTTTCTAATCCATATGGCTTTGCACGAAGTTGTGCTAGTGGCCATATATTCTGCTTCTGCTGAGCTTAGAGCTACAGATTTATGTTTCCTACTGCACTAGGAAGTCATCCCTGATCCAATGTTGAAATAATACCCAGTGGTACTTTTTCAATCTACTAAACTTCCAACCCAATCTGCGTCAGTGAACCCACTCAGCCTGATGTCATTGCCTCTGGTGTACAATAGTCCATGCTCGACTGTTCCTTGTATATACTTGAGAACATGTTTGGCTGCTGCCCCATGTGCCTTCTTAGGTTCCACCATGAATTGACTGAGGGTGTTGACAGCGTAAGAAATGTTTGGCTTGGTATTGACCAAATACATCAGGGATCCTATGAGCTACCTGTACAAGGTGGGATCAACATCTTTGTCTTCCGATGCATCAATTTTCTTCCAGTTGGTGATCATTGGGGTAGCCATAGGCCTACAATCTTGCATCTTGAATCTCTTCAGGATTTTTGTAGCATATCTCCCTTGCCCAAGGAAGATCTCACCCTTTTGCTGCTAAACTTCCAACCCCAGAAAATAATGTATCTTTCCCAAATCCTTCATGTCGAATTTTGTGGCTAGATTCTTCTTGCAATCCTTGATGAGCCTGGATGATCCTGTCAGGAAGAGATCATCCACATATAATACTAGTACTAGAGTCTTATTCTCTACAACCAGATAGTAGAGATTGGGATCTGCATCACTCTTGACGAACCCCATCTTTTGCAAGTGGCCATCAATTCGACCATACCATGCTTTAGGTGCCTGTTTAAGCCCATACAAGGCTTTCTTTAATCTGCATACATGAGATTTCTTCTCATTTGTCTCAAAGCCTTCTGGCTGTTCAATGTATACTTCCTCTTCTATTACCTCATTCAAGAATGTCGTCTTGACATCCATCTGATGAATCTCCCACCCCATTAAAGCTGCAAGAGATATCACGGTTCTAATAGATGTATACCTGGCTACTGGGGCAAAGGTCTTTTCGTAGTCTATTCCTTCCTTTTGAGCATACCCCTTAGCCACAAACTTGGCTTTGTATTTCTCCACACTGTCGTTTGCAGCGTATTTGATCTTGTAGATCCATCTCGAACCTACCACTGATCTGTCCTGAGGCCTAGACACCACTTCCTAGATATCGTTCACCATTATACAACTATATTCCTCCACCATCACATCCACCCATACTTGATGTTGAACGACCTCCTAAAAACTGGAGGGTTCCCCAACCTGAGCTACTAAGGCTTGGTATCTGTCTGGCTGTTTTCGCTCCCTGTTACTGTTCATGGGTGCACTAATGAATTCTTCTGCATCCTGCAGAATCTATCGGAGTTCCCGGCTCGTTCTTCCTCTGGTAGTAGGCACATCTGTCAGCTCTTCCTTTTCCTGTGATTCCTCCTGTTCTGAAGGAGAATTTCTGGTACTAGCTTCCGCTGGGTGAAGTGGTTTGACCAATGGATCATCTTTTGACTGCTCCTCAGAAGGCGTTTCTCAAGATTTTCTGAAAGCTCTATCCTCCATGAACTTTACATCTAGCCGAACTACTACCTTCCTGCTCCCTGGAAGATAGACTCTATATGCCTTAGCATTCTGTCTATATCCCACAAGATATTCTTTCTCTGCAGTTTGATCTAACTTCTTCATCTTCTCCTCGGGTATACGATAATATGCTAAACTCCCAAATATCTTGAAATGACTAATTGCAAGTGCCTTCCCAGAGAAGACCTTTTCTGGAGTAATTTTGCCTTGCCCAATGCTCTATGAGGATTTCTATTCTAGACATAGATGGTCGTGTTGCATGCTTCTGCCCACAAGAATTTTGGCATATCCTGATCATACAACATAGCCCTAGCTGCTTCCACCATAGTCATGTTCTTCCTTTCTGCTACGCGATTCTACTTTGGATTGTAGGTAGTTGTCCACTCTCTTCTGATGCCCTCCCTAGCGCAAAATTCGGTGAATTCCTTGTCAACATACTCTCCACCATTGTTTGAGCGCAACACTTTTATCTTATTTCCTGTCAGATTCTCCACTAGACCCTTAAACTCTTTGAATCGACCGAAAACCTCATTTTTGGTTTTCAGAAAGTAGATCCAAGTCTTACTAGAATGGTCATCAATGAAAGTGAGGAAGTATTCGGCAGCACTAAGAGCTTTTGAGGACATCAGTCCGTAGATGTCTGAGTGTATCAATCCTAGTACACTCATGGCCTTATTGTTACTTCTTGGAAACGTTGCTTTGGCATATTTGCCTAGAGCACCTCTGCATACATCATCTCATTCAGTACTAAGATCAGGAACTCCTGTTACAGTTTTTCTTAGAATTCTCAAAGCCCCGTGATGCAAATGTCCCATCCTTCTGTGCCATAGTTCATTCAAATCCTTGTCTCCATTACTGCCTATCAGTGCCATTGGTGATTCTAACTGCAATCTGTACAACCTGTTACTTCTGATTCTGATCCGGACCTTCTTTTTCCAACTCGAGTGTTTGACATATACTTTCTCCTTAATGAAGAAACCGTCATAGCCCTTGTTTTGAAGTTGAGATACGAAAATTAAGTTCATCCTCAGTCCTGGCACATGCAAACACATGGGTAGCTCGAAACCACTCTTCTGTTTTTGTTTGAAAAACTATAGTACCTTTCCCTACTGGAGTACACTTTGCCTTATTCCCCATGGTGATCTGAAAATTCATTCTTTCTTCTTCATAATCTGAAAACATTCTCGGATTCTTGTCATATGCCAGGAAGCTCCACTATTTATATACCAAACCTCTGAGGAGGTAGAGCTTGCTACGCAAGCAACTTTTTCTTCTAATCTGGAAGCCAACATAGAATAATCATAATTTCTGTCTCTTGTGCATTCTTCTAAAAGTCTGCACAAGTCTCCTTGAGTGGTTGCCTCTACATCATGCTCTTGACCCATAATTGATTTTCCCTTCCTGTCGCCGAATCTTTGCTCTGATACCATGTGAAAATTTCTAAACAGAAATTCTATTACTGTAGCAACTGATTTATTTCACCTACTTATTATTCCCAGTAAATTATTTATGAAACCCCTTCAGTAAATATTAAAATAAATTCTACTGTAGATATCACACCATTATACAGAAACAAATATATGCACAAGAATCAAAAACATCAACACATTTATTTTTGGACAATTGTCCCCGGAAAAACCCAATGCGGGAAAACCGGTGCAGCAGAGGAGGGTTTTATTGATCTTCAACAACAATCGCTTTTACAGAAAAATTTACATAGACACTGGTGGAAAACACCTAAGACTTTTCTCTGAGACTTTCTAACAACCTGGAGAGCTTCCTTTCTCTACTGCGTTAGCCCTGCATCATTCCGCATGGCTCTGCATAGCTCTGGTCCCTCTCTGCGTCATCCCTGCGTCTCTCTGATTTGCATCTCCCTCTGCGATGTCTCTCAGAGTCCTTGCATCACTTCTTCTGAGCTCCCTGACTGCTGCTCATCCCCCCTCTTCGTTCACCCTACAACTCTCCCTCCTCTTTGAGAATCGATTTTCCTTGGGATACTGAGTATCTGCTGGCGTGTCTCCAAATGACCATCAAGTCTTCTCTTATACTTTTCTTGTTGATGAATCAACGGTCAAGATTAAGTCCCTAATCAATGGCTAAGATTAAAACAGACTTGATCCTCATCTCTTAAAATCTTCTCATCCTTATCTTTATTAATACCCATTAATATTTTTATTTTCCCAAGTTTAATCTTAGGAACCCATTAAATATATTAATTATTTTAATAGCTCCTCATTGGGATGGAATTTCTCAAAACAATTTCTTTGCCTTGGAGATCTCATGTGCCTTAACCTCTCCTCCAAATTTCAAGGTTAGAGCTCATCTGCTGCTACCACAAATTAACAATAGCCCAGTCAAGTCTACACTTCAGTCTTCTGCCCTAACAAGAGATCAATGATGGTCAATGTAGACTTCTTCTGCTTCTCTTGTTCTTGGTCCTGTGTAGACTTCTGAATTTTTTCATCTTCTCTATTTAGGGTTTCTTGCACCCATGTCAGTCCTCAATCTATGCCTCAAAACTCTTCAAATTTTGTGCTAATCCTCCTCTTCTAGGCCTTAAATACTACGTTGTTTAGTAAGGGCCGTTGTCCCTATCTTTAGATTTGCTGCTACAAACAAACCATGCTAAGGTCTGCACCTAATAGAGCTCAACTCTCCCTGTACCAAACCAGAACTATTGTGGCCCCCATCACAGAGAATAAGCCCATAGAACTTGCAGGAAAATCTGCCCATATTGCTTCTCCTGAACACTACCTAGACCTCCCAAACGCGACCTACATATAACACTTGATCTAGGCCTGTAGCTACCCTAAATCACAATGGCTCTCTTTTGTTCCTATTCGGCCTCCATCACACTTCAACGATGACCAAAATTTCCCTAAGATTTGTGCCTGTCTCTCATAAGA
This sequence comes from Pinus taeda, assembly GCA_000404065.3. Lineage (NCBI taxonomy): Eukaryota > Viridiplantae > Streptophyta > Pinopsida > Pinales > Pinaceae > Pinus > Pinus taeda. Next base: position 31,086 of record APFE031044206.1, on the reverse strand, counting down.
CTCACGACCTTGTGACAGAAGAGAACCTAAACAATCAAACAATCCTTTGACCTCCTTCAAGATCTCAGTTGCCTCAAACACATATTCGAGCAAGATGATGTGTGAAAAATGAGAGAGAAGGCACCTCTATATATACAATTCGAAGGGGGTCAAGAGACATGACGATTAGGCTTGATGAGCCAACATGGAGGTAAGGTCGACCTAGGTAATATTCGTGTGAGATAATAAGTTCAAAATCCCACTTCTACTTATCCAAATTTGATGTTCTTTAGGTTGATTTTGGTCCTCTCGAAAAGAGAAATTCAATGCTACAATTATCTTTCCAAAAGGAGCTTTCCAAAGTGGAATTTGGCCCTAGTTGCAAATTTTAACAAATACCACTACTGGCTACCGTATCATCCTGAATCAATTGACATCCCTCCTGTGTCGAAGCAATTGTCACTCCATGCAGAAACTCCAGGCGGTGTGAATCACTCCTCCTACTCCACAGGGCAAGCCCACGCATCACGATACACCACCATACACCTTTATTCTCCCACTGGATACCACTGTCTACTGTCGTACCACCCTGCATCATAAGGCATCTTGCATGTGCCAATGTATCTTCCACTCTGCTAGTGATCCCACCATGATGCATGTTGCATCTCCTCATCTGCCCTGGTAGACCTGAGCGAGGTAACTCCACACATCCTAGGGGGAACATCACTTCTGTGCTGATCCTCGGTGGCTCTTGTGCCCAATACATCAATGGGAGAACATTGTCTCCATACAATGCCTTGTCTGGTGGCCTGCAGATGCCACCTCCTCTAACAAGCTCCTGCTAGAGTGTGTTAATCACCCTACAAGTCCATGCACAACCAACATGCCCAGACAACTCATGGAGTCTATTTGCTCCCTTATCAATCCAACTCGTCACTACTGCAGATGGAGATACGAAGGTGTGTGGTCACTTAGTCACTGAGTCCGTCACACTGCCAACACCCTCACTAGCCAAATCCATGATGTGGTGGGGAATCCCACCCAGATCCAAACATCTGTAATCCTACTTCTTGATCCTTGAGTATATGGTAGGAGGCCCCACCTGGATCCCAATACCAACCTGGGCCTCCAATATCCCTAATGTTTGGGAGCTCCTGCTGAGCTTCACTCCCAGCTACGACCATCTCCATAAGTCTAGCCCACTCCACCAAGTGCCAACACAAAATCTCTCACCATCCAATCCCAAGAGAGGAATTGAATGCACGAACTCTTATACGCAAAACTAACCTTCCATCTTGCGAATGCTGCCCCTTGTGCAACTCATGTTGCCTCATCTCATTGGCCCGGTCAGCACATAAAATCTGTCGAGGTGACTTTGCCTCGTCCTCTCCAACGTGTAGAGGCAACCCACTAGTGCCACAAGCCCCATCTATGTATGTTTGAAGAGGGTTGCTATGACACTCCGACGTACACCCCTCTAGCTATAACATTGGGGAATCCAACTGTTCCCCAACGCGAGTCAGCTTGGCCATTTACTCGGGCAAACTGCTCTCATGCCTCCATCTCCTCATTCTGCCACAAAATGGTCTCTCGAGCTGTCATGGCCTTCCTTTCAATGCTAGAAGGCCGACGTCGAGTTGATGAAATGTTGTGGGTAGCTATCATCTATAAGCTCATTCATAGCTATGGATATCTCTGTGTCTCTTGGCACATCATCAACAATGGGTACCTGTGTGTCTCTTGGCACCTCACCAATCTGCTTGGGCCAACTCAATGTTGCACGAAGCGGGAGCGAAGCGGAAGCGTGTTTTGGAAGTGGGGACGCCGAAGTGTCATTTTCCAAAAATCTAGGAAGCGAAGCGTCTGCTATATATATATATATGTATTTTTATATTTTTTTGCATTTATACTCAAAACAAACATCCCAAATACCAAATTAATTGTAGAAGACATGAAAACATGCATATTTTTGCATAAATCAAGATAGATATGGCATCCATGATTCCATTGTAGTTACTAGTATGTACAAGTACAACAATCATCTGTATTCTAATTTCTAGCTATTACAAACATACATCAAATTTTTAAGCATATTATAAAACATAAAACATTTAAGCATATTATAAAACATAAAACATAGAGCATATTATGATTTATCTAGCAAGTGAGCAACTGTCAACATTTTTCATGTCCAAAATTCAAATAATAATGTTTACAAAATATGTCACTTGGTCACCGCCAAGCCAAAAAGGTTCAAAATTCAAATTCACAAGTCTACAAGTCTAATGAGTAATCTATGACAAAAAAGTAGTAGATTTTGAATATATCTACTAATCTCTCCTCCTTCCACCACGAATAGAACGTGGTGGTGGGCCTCCACGTGGTGGTAATGAAGAAGATGGTGGCTGTGGAAGTCGTGGCACTGAAGCTGATGAAGAAGAACCCCCTGCTGTTGGTGTTGAACCATGGAACCTAGGAACAAAGGGACCAGATGGGGGTGGGGGTGGCATATCAACACAATCATCATCATCCTGGAATTGCTCAAAAAATTCATGCAAAAAAAAAACACTAGTTAACAAAAAAATTAAAAACATGAATTAGAGAAATGTTTTATAAGGGAAAATTGGAAAATTCATACCACAATGGACATACCTGGATAAGGGCATCCTCTAATTGCTCTAATTGCAACACTCCATCCTCCAAAATGGGCTCCTCTGGATTCTTGTCCCAAATCAACAAGTCTTTATTAGACTTTGCATCTTCACAGTAATGGGACAACAATTGCAAGTTGTAATGAACATAAACCAAGCTCTCTGCCCGGTCTAAATTCAACCTGTTCCTTTTAACACTGTGGATGAGAGAATAAGAGCTCCAACACCTCTCTGCAGAAGAAGTGTTTACCACCTGTGATAGCACCCGCAATGCCAAACTCTGTAGAAGTGGAGTACCCCCTCCATGCATGTTCCACCACTCGAGCAGAAAAAGTCTCTCGATCTTTAATTGCATGCATGCTCCCAAATGGACCAGTGTTGAGCGTATAGTTGCTCACCTGTCTCCGTAGCAATGCAGCCTCCTCCTCATCAAGGAATAATTTACTCAATGCAGCCATATATTTTTTGTGAACCTCTTGATCTTGGTGTGGTTTTCTCCTGTTTCCCCACCCCCCCAGGTGCCGGTGTTGAAAGCCATGATGAATGATAGTATTTAGGTGTCAAAACATATGCTAATGCATGCAATGGAACATTTAGCATTTCCCATCGGTTTTCCACGTCTGCACGAATATGATTGTACAAGGTGGTATCTCTATGCTCAACAATGTCTTTAATCTGTCCCAACATGCTATCCATTTGCTCATACACCTCCTCAATTATTGGTCGATCTGAATCTGCAAACTTGATCGTGTAATAAGTTGGTTTGGTGAATTGCAAAACATATTTAACTTGTGCCCAAAAGTACCTGTCAAGAATAGTGTCCTTGGCTGCATTAGCACCATCTCTGTCAGTGTTAATTTCCTCCCATGATTCAGCACACGCCATATTATTTAAAGCTTGTCTCACCTTCACTAGCCGCCTAAAGGTGAGGTAATAACTGGCAAATCTTGTTTTTGCAAGTTTAAGCAACTGCAACTTGGAGTAAGTGCCATAGAAGTAGTTTACCCTTGTATGCCCTGTGATGAATTTAATGAGTTGCTTCCCTTTCCTGTAAAGCTCATTAATCCACCCACATTCTTTGTGTTTCACAATATCATGCATCAAAAGGTTCAATGTGTGAACCAGGCACCTAGACCAAAAGATGTGTGGATGAGTACGCTCAATAATTTTTCCTGTTGCCTTACAATTTGTTTCATTATCTGTGATCACTTGAACCACATTATTCGGACCAACATATCTAATTGATTGCAATAGTAGATCTACAATGTTTTGGGAAGATGCACTGATGGAGGAGGAGTCATGACATGTAATAAATACTGCACCACTAGCAGAAACACCAAAAACATTTATCAAATGTTGGTTTCTAATATTTGTCCACCCATCTGATACAATGGATACCCCACAATCTACCCACTCATTTGTAAAACGTGTCAAAGCTCTTTGAACC
>APFE031044206.1:0-25423 GCA_000404065.3 Pinus taeda | reverse complement strand
CTTTGAACCTTTGTTTTTTCTCTTTCTAATAACATTGTTCTACCTTTCTCATAGTTGGGAGACTTGTATCTTTTTGGGGCTTCATTGATGGCCTTTACCATTTCATGCCAATAGGGAGAGTGAAGCACATTGAACGGTACACCGCAAGCACAAAGAAATTGAACTATCTTTCCATCCACATCATCCCTCCCATGAACATTCAAGAAATCCCCTATTTTTCTTTTACCTCCAGAGCTTGTAGAAGTACCATGAGGAGATGAGCTACCAAATCTAGAGGTTGCACTTGATTCAGAATGAGTTTTTCGTTTCTTGCTCTTTTGTTGTGCAACCTCCTCTATTTGGATGTATTTTCTTCTTTGTTCAGCTGAAATGTTTGGGCAAATTTGTATCCGTACAGCACCCTTTTTTTCATCACTGTCCATCACCCCACAAAGATGCCTCCTCACACAGATATATGAACCACTAAATGGTTTTCCTCCATAACAACCATGAGGGCACAAAAATATGTAACTTCCACCACCCTTTTCCCCTTCAAGTTTGGTCACATAGTTCCACAAGGGTGTTAATGCAGATTTCCCCTCTAGTGTTTCAGTGTTCCCTTCAAGTTCAACTTCATCCCCTTCCTCTTCAAACCCTTCCTCCTCATCATACATTGGGTCACTCATATTGGGACCACTATCCTCTTGATCTTCTTCCCTTCTATTCCTACTCCCCCATGCCATCATTAAAACCAAAAGTGGAATGATACATAGAAACCAAAAGAACACCATCTTGGAATATGGATATAGGTAGTGGACAACCTACAATTAAATGAGCAAGTAGAAAGAATGGGAAAGAGTAGAAGAGGAAGAAGAAAAATACAAAAAACAATGTCAAAAAAATTAGGGAGTTTGGGATTTGCACTTACCTCTTTAGCTCTTGCAGATGGAACTCCTCCAAGCTCCTCCTCCGAGCTCCTCCTCCTCCTAGCTCCTCCTCCTTCTCTCCTCTCTTTCTCCTCTCTTCTCCTCTCTTCTCTTCTCCTCTCTTCTCCAAGCTCTCATAAAATAAAAGTGAGCAAATGAGAGATGAAAGGGTCTTAAATCCCTTCACTCCTCAACCTAACCCAAGGTGGACCCACCCCCAACCAAGGAAAACAGAAAAAAGCGAAGAAAAAAATTGAAAAAGTCACCTTTTTTTGGCCCGCGCGACGGAAGCAATCGCGATTCGTACAGATCCGACTCGGATGCCTCGTTGATCATACGGCCGATCCACCGTACAAAACACGGATCAGCCGTAAGGTTCCGAATTGGAAGGAAGCATATTTATCAACCCAATTCGCATTTCTGAGGGTGAATCACCCACGGATCCATATGGATCGTGGATCGAGCTTTTGATCCCAAGGGGGGACATTTCCTCCAACATTGAGTAGACTTGTTCCATGCGCAGGTATTCATGCATTCGATCATTCCCACGAACTGGATTAGCGGGAGATTATGAGTTGGTACTCTATTGATGGGATGATTCTTAGGAGAATATTCTTAGTCGGGGCCATAGCACAGCATCAGCCCTTAGGCACGGACAATGATGGAGGACCAAGGTGGTATTGTAACCTACAAGTCCCAAGGCTTAGGTGGTATTGGGATCCTATTATTAGTGTGTAGATGTCTCTGCTATCGACAGATACGGATTGCTTGAGTGCAAGCAATATTGGGGCGGGAGGACTTGTAATGTCCCCATTTTCAGTTTCTTCTATAGTACAGCCAGGATGGATTTTCAAGGTATGTGATGGTCAAGCCACAGGAGCAGGATTACATCATCAGGGGTCTCAGAGGGGATTTGAGAGGTTTTATGGGATCTGACGATGTTCGCTTGGCATATTCCATCATCAGGGTTAGTTTCGCATAGCTTGCTTTCGATTCTGTTGCATTCTGGTGATTCCGATAAAATGGGGTTATTATTGAGCCTAAATTAATTAGGCTTAAGGTGACACTCTGGGAGGAATATTTGATGGAACACCTTAGTGTAATAGCTCATTGGAACCGGAAAAAGAAGATCTACAGGATGGGATGATGAGAAGTGACTTCCAACGGCCAGAGAAAATATGGTGGGAAATTTACCATTTTCCCAGATTAAAAGTGACTTTAATTAGTCTCTTAATTAAAAAAAAAAAGAGGGGGGAAACGATTAATTGAAGGAAAAAGGCCAAAAGTTACTTAAGTAAAATAAAAATAAAAATTAAAAGTCACTTAGATGAAGTCAAGGGGGGGTTTCTAGAATAATATTAAAATAATCAAAATAAAATACTTCTACAAGATTGGAGATCTATCTATCAAGTCTATAAAAAAAAAGGAGAAGGAGATCATTTATGACATCTTGGTTTGGTTGTTTATTTGTTATAGTGAGGTTTGGAGAACGGAGTTTCCAGCTTCAAGAAGCCCCAGAACAAAAACCTTTGAGTTTCCATTGTGTGTTGGACGAAACCCTAGCAATCCTTAAGGAAACTTCATCCAAAAGTTTCATAGAGCTTCAGCGACATTCGAGTGAGGATCATTTAGATCCTCAATTGGCATTTCATTTCTTCTTATTCTATCTCAACCATTTATGTTGTAATAGCATATATTATATAAATAAAGCTGAGTTTCTAATATTTTGTTCCATTTTCTCTAAATTTGCAGTTTTTCTTATACCAATTATTTCTGCAATTTTGTGAAAATTGTCGTTGTTGAAAATTTCAAAATTAAGGGAATCAAAAATAAATGGAACATTTTATAATATCCCGGAATCATTAGAAAATTATCTATTCGGGATGTTACATGAAATTCCACTAAAGAGCAGGAGGTGGAGCATTGAGGTGACAATGGCCTCCACCTTGTTGTTTTACCTTGGTCTAGTTATTGTCTAGTGAGATCTCTCACTAGACCTTCTAGATTTTGAGGAAACAGTTAGCATAAAGAATATTTGATACCCTCTATATGTCAAGTTTCAATTTATATATTTTATTTTTACTGATCTCACTAGACCTTCTAGATTTTGAGGAAACAGTTAGCATAAAGATATTTGATACCCTCTATATGTCAAGTTTCAATTTATATATTTTATTTTTACTATGATGGTGATTAGTGGAGCATCTCTATGATTCGGATGTGAAAGCAGAGCTCGGTCTATCAGACAAAGGAAGAGATTGGGTGTCTAAAGGAAGAATTATGATCTCTATACAGTTCATAAGGTACCACAGCCATACATGTCTATACTATGAAGGACATGACAATAAGAAGAAAATCTTGAAGACAATGATGAAAGGATTTTGATAAGACAGCCACGTGAAGATGCAAAGAAGATCGAAGCGAAGAAAGAATCACGAAGAAGAAAAGACAATCAAGAGACGCAGTGTCTTGGACTTGGAGTGGCTAATAGGTCAAGGGTCTTGGTCTTGGTATTCGCCAATTGGAATCTCTATAAGAGGAATTTGTGCAGGTTTTCCTTTCAAAGAGTGAGAGGTTTTGGCCCTGGCTTATGCCTACATGTTGTATCTCTTATCTATTTATGTTCATGCATTGGTTACTGTTTGATGAAGAAGAACACTAATAATCTAACATGAAGAAGATCCTAATCTAAAGAAGTAAAAAGCATTCACAAGCAATCACTAATGGAAGAGAAATCAACTAACTAATGCCCTAGATTTCTCAACATGGAATCAGCGCTGAGGTGTTGAAGTCAAAGGAAGGGCATCTAATCAAAGAGACATTCAAGGATCAAGTTTCAAGAAGGGCATCAAAGCAAGTTGGAGCTTATCAAATCAAAAGAGGAAGATCTACATTGAAGAACCATACCCTAGATCGAAGAAGCAGTCTACAACAACAAAAGCCTTTGTTTCTATAGTCATCATCAAAAGGCCACAAAGACCCTCATCAACTTGTCTACAAGGCAAGATAAGTTCTAAGGACTTTTAAAGATGAAGATCACATCATCGTAGAAAAAGTCAAAACCCTAGAAGCACTTCTTATCTACACTACAAGAGAAGTCGAAGTATGTTGAAGGCAAGAAGGCATTTTCAAAATTTTCAAGGTTATAAAGCAAGCAAGGATTCTCTCCTCGCCCTTGAAGAAGTTCATCCAAGGAAGTAGCAAATCATCCTCATCAAAAGAAGCAACCTTCACTATTGAAGAAAGACTTTTTCATTTGAAAAAAGATCATCCGAGAGGGAGCACTAATACATCTTCTTCAACCATCATCAAAGTGATCAAGGTGAAGATTTCATTTTCACTTGTCAAGTAAGTATCTTTCATTCCTTAATCAATTTGGTAAAACGACTTCGTATTTGCAAGGAGATCTATAAATTGGATGGGTCATCAAAATTCCTTGCATGAAGGAGGAGGATAGACATAGTCCTCCAAAAGTTGAAGTCATTGAACATATCAAAAGGTATCCTTTGAATTCATGGAAAGGGATACTTATGAAAGATCCCCTCATATAGCAATATTGTAGACATCAAAAGGATGCATATGATAAACTCATTCTCTGAAGGTATGATAAAGAAGGTCACATGAATTAAATTTGATCTACATAAAAGGAAAGATATCAAAGGATGAAGGATATCTTCATAAGATCTCATCTATGAGATCTAGGAAAGAAGATAATCATCATTGATCTATAATACACTAATTGATAATCAAGGTAACAAATACCCATGAAAGTTACCTCATTCAACAACTTGTGATTTCTATGTAAGATAGAAGATGACAAATTGAAGGCAAAAGTGTTGAAGGTTAAGGACTCAAACATTTGCTGGAAGGAAAGGAAGGTTGGAAAATTCTGAAAGAAAAGCATAGTTGAGATTCAATGTTATGAATGCAAAGACTATGAACATTACAGGAAAGATTGTCCTTAGCTTAAGAAGTACAATAACAAGAAGAATAGAGAAGAAGTCCATTTCACCAAAGAAATGGAAGAAGCTGGAAGAAGGAAGAACAAGGAAGTAGAAGCATTAGAAGCAAGAGCTCGTGACATCACCATAGGGAAACATGAAGAACCGCTGGAACAAAATCTATGGTTGTCAACTTTGGAAGATATGGCTCTTGGTGACCTCATTGGAAGATCAAATGAAGAAGTCATCCAAGACAAGTCTCATATCATCAGTTTAAAAGGGAAACATCTGTTGAATAAGAATATGTGAGATGGAATTCTCATTGGAGGATTCACCGATCGAGAAAGGAAGCAAGTGTTTCAACAGGTATTCCAACTTGTGGAGTTCATGGGATGATGGTATGATGACATGAGAGATAACGCAGATCAAGGGGTTGAAGATCTTTTCAATCAAGGAAGTCGTTGAAAGAAGCATAGATGACCTAAAGGTAAAATGAGGTATGTATGCTTGTATTTAGTATTATAAAGTCATGTCATATGGTTACAAGTAACAAGGATCACTACTTCCATTTTGAGAAGCATGATCAAAGGAAAGGAATCTCCACCTATGAAAGAATGTTGGATGGCATGAGTCACACTAGATGAAATCAACATAATATGTCCTCACATGAAGTATGAGGTGGTTGACTACGATTGAGGAAATCGAATTGGAAGTCCTTGGGAATGAATTAGTAAGAAGAGATCATGATAATATGCAACGAAGGAAGAAAGCATTCAACATCCAAAGTCCAAGAAGATTTGACTAGATATTCTCCCAGAAGGATGTGAAGACTCTGATGAAAGTCAGAAAAAGATAGAGACCCTTGGCACTGAACATTTGTGGGAGATGTGTCAATCTGCACGCAGGATGTTGATACTTACAGGAAGATGTAATATTCCTAATTAGCTATGGCTAGGAATATTCGATTTTTGTTCATTTTTTGCCTTCTATAGTTATTTGTAAATAAAAAGTGAGGAAAGGGGAACATAACAAACTTTAGAATAAAAAGTCACTTCCTAGGTAGCACAACGTTGTGACTTAAAGGGGAGCCAAGGGGTCCAAAGGGGGACGTAGAAATGGAGCCCACGCAAACACATGGAGGAACTGCGCAGGAGGAAAAGAACACGTGGCAAGAGGGGAATCACACAAGAGGAGGTGAGCCTAGGGATTGTGAGAGGCAAAGGCTATAAAATAGATAGGAGCCCCTCATTTTGGATCATTCAGTTATGTGTATTTGGAGCTAGTCGTTTCGACTTCTGAGCACGCTGGTTGTTTAGGTAGTCTGCAACACTGTTTAGTGCATCGAGTGTCTCCGTTCGGAGATCTCACCCTTAGCCCCGGGGGACTTCGAGTACCTACTCAGGCAAGGTATTTCCTTTGGTGTTTCAGCAATAGTTTCATCAGCATTCCAGCAGCAGTTTTAGCAGCGTTTTGGAGGACTGCGCAGCACTGGGAGAGGGACGCAGTTTTTTTGGTTGTAGTGATGGATTGGGGTTTGCAAGTGGATTTATGCTGGGAGATTGACCAGGGGTCCAGCTCTTGTCTCATTGGAGGATTTTTGGCAAGGTTTCAGGTAGAGTTTAGAGGGGTTTCCTTCAGTGGCAACGCAGGGCATTGAGGAATTGCGCAGAACCCCAAGAGGGTGTTTTTCGGGGGTCGGCCATTCCAGGAAATCTTTCTGGGTTTTTCTGGGTTTCTTGAGTAGAGCCCGAATCCAGAGTTTCAGCTTTTTCCGAGGAGGGGAGCAGCGCCAAATTATCATTTGTTTCTTAGCAGCAGCAACACAGCAACAGCATCCACGCAAAGAGGCCATTCTTGTCATTCTGAGAGTATTTCTTCACTTGCCTTGTGCAAGTCGAGGTGTCATCTGTTTAATCACCTCTTGTACTCATTTTATTGCTCAGTATAATAAAATGGCTTATAGCATTTCTCGCTGCATTTCTTGTGTATCTGCCTATATTTCCAGTTTACATTATTATACGTTGCTCCACTGTTATTTTATCACTTTTGGGTTATTATATCATTTGCACATATTTGGTTAGAGTTTTTGTTGGGGTTTGAGGAATATTCTGGGTTAGGAATATTACAGAAGATGTCATGGTGAAAGATCATCACAAAGGTAATTCTAATTTGAAGTGTACATTGATTCTTTTTGAACTAACATCTGGTTGGGCTTATGTAGAACTATAAAAGGGAAGATCTGTGAATGACTTCCAAGTAGACCATATGGAAGGATGTAATGTTCTTCCGAAAATATCGCATGAAAGCAGAATGACATGAAGCAAAGCTAGATGAAAAATCCGATGGATCACTTTCTGATGAGTTAGGGACATGAATAACTCGTGGACAAAAGTGATGGATGATTTGTGCCCTATATATAGAAGTTCTCAAAAGTTGAAGACTCCTTAAAAGAAATTCATGACATCGAAGAAAGGAGCTCTTCATGCAATTGATTGTTTTAGGATCCCCACATGAAGAGTTGTTATAGGTTCCCGGTTAAGAGGGAGCCTGAGAAGAAGTTTCTTACTTGGAAGAAACTCGAAAATTCCTAAGCCGGAAGCTTCGGTAGGTACATTCCTTTGTGTTAGGAATGAATACATTAACAGAAAAGGACCTCCTGGTATAAGAAGGAGCGATAGATATGTTGTTCTGTGCTTCACCTGAGAAGACAGAATGGAGGATTGTGTAATCATTTGGCATCCGATGTTCTTGTGGAATGAGTTAGGGAATCCCATGGAAGAGTAGTCGTGGGGGGGCGATATTCTTTTGGGGACTGGGGAGTCCAAGAAAGGAATAGTCCTCATGGAGCATATCCTGAGGGAACCCGGGTGGGGTATGTTCTGAAAGAGACAATGATGAGGATGTCTATAAATTATTTGTCTCGCTAGCATTTTAATCTAATCTTATGGAGAGATAGAGTTGTTAGTCAAGGTCTTGCTATATAAATGTTGGTTGGTATGAAGCTATACAAATGAGTTACAAATCCGAATTCTTCTTATGAGAAATTCTTCAAATTGAGAATAACCAAGTACCATTATGAATACCTCGCTAGTTAAGAGGGAGTGTTGTAAAATGTAACTAGGTTAGGTCTTCATAATGACATGTAATTATGATCTTTGTAAATGATGAAATAAAAACAATAAAATTATTTTTGTAATGCCTTGCTTCATGGGTTTCATGAGCAAGAGTTTTTATTTTTAGATGGCTCCCATTGAGAGCTTTAGGATTTGTCAAAGAGTGATACGTCATGTATGAAGATATGCCAAAAGTATTATAGTTCATAGGACTGTCAAAACAGCCCTCCAAAAGACAGGCACAGTTCTCCTCTTGAAGTCGGCCTGCAAGATGAATTAAATACACAAGTCGGCTCACAAATAAAAGACACATCTCTTCATGTATGTATACAAGTTGGCTTATTTATGGACAAACTACTATATATACGTGGTTATGGTCTTCGCAAAAGGACAGTTCAGAAATTTCAGATACCTCTGCAATTTCGGTGGGTAATCACAGAAGTACAGTACTTCGCATCTCTAAGATTTCGATGAGCTGAAACATCAGAAGAATTCAGATCATACATATTTCGGTAGAGGTTACAGTTGAAGGTTTCAAGATTGCAGCTTTATGGAGAAGGGAATTTGGATTCCTCTTGAATGTAGACATCAAAAATTAATATACCACAGTCACAAGTTCAGATATCCTCTTTGAGTTTTCAGTGATGGTGATCAGTGGAGCATCTCTATGATTCAGATGAGAGAGCAGAGCTCGGTCTATCAAACAGAGGAAGTGATTGGGTGTCTAAAGGAAGAATTTGAATCTCTATATAGTTCATAAGGTACCACAGCCATACATGTCTATACTATGAAGGACATGACAGTAAGAAGAAAATCTTGAAGACAGTGATGAAAGGATTTTGATAACACAGTCATGTGAAAATCCAAAGAAGATCAAAGCGAAGGAAGAATCACGAAGAAGAAAAGATAATCAAAAGAAGCAGTGTCTTGATCTTGGAGTGGCTAATTTGTGCAGGTTTTCCTCTCAAAAAGTGAGAGGTTTTGGCCCTGGCTTTTGCCTATATGTTGTCTCTTGTCTATTTATGTTCATGCATTGGTTACTGTTTGATAAAGAAGAACACTAATAATCTAACATGAAGAAGATCCTAATCTAAAAAAGTAAAAAGCATTCACAAGCAGTCACTAATGGAAGAGAAATCAACTAACACTAATGCCCTAGATTTCTCAATGGGTACTGTCAATTTTTAAAGGGAGTCAGGTAATCTTCTTCATCTCAAAGATGTCCTCTATGTTCCAAGATTAAAGCATAATCTTGTTTCGGTAGCTACCTTGAGGACAAGGGTTATGATGTCATCTTCAACAGAGGTAAGATTTACCTCCAACACTTAGCTTCTAGATGTAAGAAGCAGATAGGTGTGAGGGTGAAGAACCTCTACAAGCTTCAAGTAGAGACAGACATAGTCTTGAGCAGCAAGGAAGTGCATAGAATAAAGTAGTGATAGTTGAGCAAGAGCAAGATAGAGCTCTCAAGATGGAGCCTCAACCGATATCTCAATTTGAGTCTAAGCTAATTGACAGTTGGGCTGACCAACAAGATGATGAGGAGCAAAGCCCAAGGCGAGTGGAGGTAGCCACTAAGTCTGTGTCTCTCAGTATAAGGAGAGTTCAAGCCAAGTGGGCAGAAGATTTGTTCAAGGGAGATTAAAAGAGAGTTGGATCTTCCAGTATCACCTTCAGCTAGAGGAAGCAGCCATAGAGGTACACAGGGTACATGGCACTTATGACTTAAGTGATGGACTCGCAGAGCATGGTTGGAAAGAACGGGTCTTCAAATCCGATTTCGTGGAAGAAAGCAGGGAAGCTCTAGTTTAGAGGGAGCAGCTGTAGCAGCGAAGAACGTGGTAGTGTTGTAGACAGATCCAGGTGGATGAGGTTCTTCTAGAAGGACCTTCCTTGCTACGAGGGAGTGTTGAAAATAGTAGCGAGAGAAGGTCCTTCTTGACTTGCGCCAGGAAAGACCACAAGGTGTCTTCCTTTTGTCAAGAATGAGCTCATAGAGGTGAACAAGTTAGCAGATTCATGCATGGAGTTGGAGGGTCAGTTTAACAGGGTCTCCAAGTGGTAGTTCGAATTTGGGATAAGACAAGTTGAGAGCTTCAATTTAGATTGGGGCAAGGACAAGTTATAAACTCCAAGTCATGATTGGAGAGGGTTCAGTTCGAACTCAATTAACCAAGTCAATCACAACTGCAGTTCCAAATTTGTAATTGTCTAATTATAAATTTTCCGATTATAGCATGATCAAATAGCATAAAGGGAGGACGAAGGCACAAAATTCGATCAATTGTTTTGTGTTCAAGGTTGTGAGACAAGACAATAGCTCACGGGATTGTGAGGGTGTGCACAAGAATTGCGTGTGAGTTCCTGCTCGTGATGTGCGTATTATTGAGTAGCAAGTGTGCATAGATTGAGGGATTTGTGCTACAAAATGGAGGCCCTGTGCACATGAATTTGGGAGCCAAGAAGAGAGGCTAGTGCACAAGGATTTCGAGCCTGTTTGTGCGTAAAGGATAGTAGTTGTGATCAAGTAAGGTTCAGGGAAATTCTAGGCTAGGTTAGCAGGAGAACAACTCTATTCTCAATAGACAGTTTACCTTGTATTAAATCTGTATACTCTATCAATAAAATACCACAGCAAGGAGAGGGTTTTCCCAGTTGAGTTCCCTAGAAAATTATTGTGTCTCTTGTGTAATATATAAGAAGTCTCAAATTTGGCTCATGACCATTTGACCTAACCCTTGGCACTAGATAAATTACCACTTACAAAAAGAAGAAAAAGATAAGGTATCCTTCAAGATTCACAACAAAAATACATCAAACAATCACTGCAACATCCTAAAAAAGGAACAATAATGGAATGCTCATGAGATCCTCTTTGTTTAACAAACCAATACTCTTATTTCAAGCTTTGGCCTTGCCACTTATGTATTCATAAGAACACATATCTCACAAGGGAAACAATTATCTTTAATCATATATCCCTTGCCATGGACATAACCCATAGGAATAAATGGCTTCAATGAGACAATAGAGGTTTGCAACATATTCCATAAGCTAACCAGCATATTCATTAAGGACACCGATTAAAATTTGAATTAAGCATTATTATACAAAGCAATAACGATATACAAACATTATGTTCATTGTTGAATGCTCATCAACAAGCTTTGGAAAATCAAGCATTTTTCCTAAATTTCATCTTTGCTTTATATCAATCAAAGAGAATTTGCAAGCATGCACCAATATCTTATGATTTTAAAGAGGCATAGATCATTTTTTAGCACCTTTCTCCCGGATAAATCTATTGTTATAATTTTAAGTTGGTCAAACTAAGGTTTCAAATATATGTTCCGCACTTATTACCTCAAAAACTGGTTGTTGATGGAATTCTTCTACACGAGAACATCCTTATTCACTTTGTGTGATCTATAATTAGTCAAAATCCATTAGTTTAACCTTGGTATGCCTTAAAGGAGGATTCAAGGAATGTATATACTCTAATTTATTGATAACATACATGGTTTTCGATGCTTCGACAAGCACAAGGCAGGAGCAATGGCGCTGCGGAGGTTGTCTGAAAAGGGTTAGGGTTATTCTGCAGACGGTCGCCACGACTGCACCCTACTCACCCTACCTACCTGCTAGCTGTCATCATTTGTTTCTCCCTCCAGCTGCAACACCCGCGGCGGTTCCCGCCACCCATAACTCGTTGAGCCACTCTGTAACATCGTTGTTTACTGTCCTCCTCCCCGTTCACTGCATTCCCACCGAATTTCGATACCCTCCCCGCGACGATGGTTACGATGGTCCTGGAGGTAGCTGGCAAAGATTACCTTGGAACAGGTATGGAGCTTGACCTAGTAGAGTATTCGGAAGACCCGTTGGAGAATGTCAATATCTGGAAAACCCCTCACTCGGCCGCGGACGAACTCCTTCCCTTCTACTGCAACTTGTCGGCTACCATTATGGGTCTTCCTTCCATCTCGGGGCCTTCCTACTCCACAGTCACTTTCATGGAGCCTCCTCCGATCTGGTCGTTTCCTCCCTCACCGCCGCAATCACCCTCGACTACAACCTTCGTTTTCGCCTGCCTCCATCCTAATCCTAAGGTGGCTAGCTCTCAAACCCCCCTCTCATCCCACCCTGGTGAATCTTCAACCAAACCCTCTGAGAACCCACATCCCGGCCCAGGGAAACCCACAAGTTTCAGTACCTGAGGCACCTCCATTGGGCAGTTCCGCAGCGGTACCCCCTTTCTCGGAACTGATTCCAGCAACCGAACATCCCTGCCCTGAAAACCTTGATTCAAACCCTAACCAGCCATTGGAAAATTCGAAGGACCTTGAAGAGCCGACACGGAGGGGGAAAAGAGGAAGTGCTTCAAATCCAGAAGCGAAGACGTTATTCTCAGACTCGGGGAGGACATTCAATGGGGTGACACCATGGACACGGCAGATCGGGTTCCGGTAGGAAGAATTCGCGACTGTAGCTACACAGCGGCTAGGCTTAAGATGTGGACCTCGGAGGTATGGGGGCAGCACCTGGCGGACCTCCCAATTGTTCAAACCTTTGTTAGAGGATGTTTCGCTCTACGCTTTGCCAAAGCCGAGCACACAAACTGGGTCCTATCGTCCTTCTGGCATTTCAAGCATGCTCCAGTTCTTCTCCGGCGATGGAACCCTCTTTTTGACCCGGGAAAATGAACAGATCGGAGTCGACCCTATATGGGTTTGGCTACCTGGACTGCCCCTTCAATTCTAGTCAGAGGATATATTCCGCCGCATTGGTAACACTCTGTGGACCTACCTTGATCACGACAGATCGTATCTAGCTTCAGGCATGATGGCATATGCCAGGATTCTCGTTCACCTGGATACTCGGTGCGGTCTTCAGGAGCACATCACCTTACAGTGGAAAACCTTCTCCCGAAAGCAAACCTTAGACTACGAAGGTGTCCCTTTCCAATGCAGAAGTTGCTACAAAGTGGGACACCTATACAAAGATTGTCTACTGAACAAGAAGGAAAGGGCCGGAGATAAGGGGAAGGATACATTACAGAAAAACGCTCAAGCTCAGGGTAGCCCTCCAGTGCGGGAAGAGGTAGCAAATTTGGCACACTTTGAAGCATTACCTGTGCCACTAAGGTGACTAGAAAGAAGCGGGGAAAGGCACCCATCAGAGCACCCTCTCCTCCTCTAACCAAAGCAAGGGCGGCTGCTGAGGCTGCTTTCTCTGTTGGTATGTCGATTGCACATTCCTCTGTTTACTCTAATGTATCTCCGCACTGCATTGAAACTAGTTATGATCAGTTCTTTTCAATTCAATCCTTTTCTCACACCTTCAACCCTCCCAAGGCTGTGGATTGCCTATCAAACCCTCCTCCCCCACCATCTCCTGCACTCAGCGATCCTTTCCTGATAAACCTCCCCCAAATTCCCATTTACTTGTTCCTCCCACTCATTCCAGCCCTCCACCTTTCAGATACCCCACTAGAGCCAAGTTTCGCTCTCAGGCCCCTGACTCTCTGGGTATCGGCCTCCTCATCTCTCCCCCGCCTCTAAAGACGACTAGAGGCAGACCCTCTTCTCTATCCAAAGCTAAGCTACAAGTTGGGGAAGAGATTGTTGTAAGCAAGCAACATGCCATCGACTAGGTACTTAGAGCAGTGAATACCCAAGAGCTCCCTCCTCCATGAAATTTCTCTCCTTCAATTGTAGAGGGTTGGCTAGCCCTGCTAAAAAACTAGCCATGAGGAGACTACTCTCAACAGAACCCATTGATATTCTTTTTCTTCGAGAAACCCTAGGCCAAGGTTGTGTCATTACCCACCTCCTGGAATCCTGGCTACGTGGATGGACTTTCCATACCCTAGATGCATCAAAGCGGTCAGGGGATCTTGCGCTAGGGGTAAAAAGTTGATCCATCAAAATCTGTAATGCATGGGGGAGTTCGGGCCACCTAGGAACTGACATTTATTACTCAGAGCTTGATATTGAGCTCAAGATCATCAACATTTATGGCCCCTGTCACAAAAGGGAGGAATATTGGAGCAGACTCCTAGACTCACACATCCTTCAAAAGGACAATCTCGTTCTTGGGGGGGGGGGGGTATTTAAACTTCTCCATCGGCTTTGCAGAATCATGGGGACACAATGCCCAAAGGGACATCCTCTCATATTTTTTCAAGGCCAATCTGGAGGATCATAATCTCATAGATATCCCCTCCCCAAAAATATTGCCCACTTGGAGAAACAACAGATCAGGGGCGAACAATCTCTCTAAAAGACTAGATAGATATCTCATTAAGTTGCATATGCTAACCTTGGGGCAGGGACATAGACAACGGGTGGGCTCTGGCAGAATATTGAACCATAGGCCGATCTATTTGGAAATCAGAGGAGGTATGAACAAACCAAAAGGTCCTTTCAAATTTAATGCAGCATGGTTGAGGGACACTGAATATATCCAACTAGTAACAAATTACTGGAGGACTCATCCCCCAGCAGCAGAAAGGACTATATCAGAAGGATTTGCAAAAAACCTAAAAGAACTCAAGAGCCTCTCAAAGTAATGGGCTCATAAAAAGAGATCGCAGGAAGACCATACTCTCAAACAAATTGAAGAAGCCATTGAGAAGTATGAAATGACCATGAGGGGATCTTCTCCTCCCCTGAGCACAAAGAGCAGATAACCTCTCTTCGGGCTAAGAGAAACCAGATTCTTAAGGACAGGGAAGAGAGCTGGAGATTGAGAAGCAGAGCCATCTGGATTAAGGAAGGGGATGACAATACCAAGTTCTACCATAAATTTGCAAATGGGCGCAAAGCTATCAATACTATTTGGCAACTATCAGATGAACAAGGAGAACCAATGAACACCTTTCCCCGACTGCCCACTTCAAGAACATCTATAAGTCACCACCAAATGCCACCTTGGGAGACATAATGAGGACAGCCCAATTATTCCCAAGGTTTGTAGAACAAGAAGAAAGCAAGGAATTGATAAAGGAGGTCTCCCTGAGAGAATTGGAGGACACTCTCAAATGGTTTAAGCGAGACAAAAGCCCTGGTCCAGATGGCTGGAATGTGGAATTCTACATGGCCTTTTTTTATACTCTGGGGGGGACCTATTACAAGTTATAGAGGAATGCAGAGCCTCTGGAAGAATGTATGAGGCCTATAACTCAACCTTTATCGCCCTTATTCCCAAATCTGACAATCCCACCTCCTTCAATGATTTCCGACCCATCTCCTTATGTAACTATATCTACAAGATCATCTCCAAGTTTATAGCAAATCGGCTTCGGCCAATCTTATCAAACCATATCTCAGCTGAACAATTTGCATTCTTACAGAATAGACAAATACATGAAGCGGTCAAAACAACACAAGAGATTCTACATTCTATCCAGACCCACAAGCTAAAGGGTATGGTCCTGAAAGTTGACCTCTCGAAAGCCTTTGACAGAATCAATTGGCTATACATCAGAATGCTCTTAACGTACCTGGGTTTCCCATATGAATTCATAAGATGGATTATAAGTTGTATCACTAATGTAACATTCAGCGTTCTCATAAGTGGTGCGGCCTCTCCTTTCTTCCACTCCGAAAGAGGCCTCAAGCAAGGATGCCCACTATCCCCACTCCTCTTCTTACTCATCATGGAAGGTCTCAGTTGTTTGATAAAGGAGGAACAATGAAGAAGCAGACTAAGGGGGGTCTGCATCACTGAAGGATGCACATTAACACACTTGCTCTTTGTTGACGATCTGCTACTTTTCCTAAATAGGAGTATTGGCAATGTGACTACACTCCTCAATTCCTTCACTATATTCCTAGCAGCCACTGGCATGTTGGTTAATAATGAAAAATCCTCTATAACGGCTATAGGATGCTCACCATACGAGATTCAGTATGCCCTGAGAAGATTCCCCTATAACCTACTGCAACTGGACGAGGGGCTAAAATGTTTGGGTTATAGATTAAAGCCACATGGTTATAAGAATGTTGATTTGATCTGGCTCATAACCAAATTGGAGAAAAGGCTAAACATCTTGTACTTAAAATATTTATCCAGAGCAAGAAGACTAATACTCATAAAAGCAATGCTGGAAGCAACTCCAACATATTGGATGTCTTTAGCATGGATTCCTAAAGGAATACTGGCCAAAATTAAAAACCTATGTTGCAGATTCCCGTGGAGACGGAACCAGCCCAAAAGGATTTTTGCCTGGTCCAACTGGGCTCTTTGGCACTCCCAAAGAAATGGGGAGGATAGGGTATCAAAAGCCTTGACTCTTTCTCCATAGCCATGGCGGCCAAACTAGGGCGGCAGCTAGTCACATCACATAGCCTGTGGACTAAGGTGGCAACATCTAAATACATAGCTCCTTTAAATCTTATGGACTAGATTCAACAACCTCAGTGGACACAAGCTGGAAATCGAACATACGGAAAGCAGTCCTACAAGCTATGCCCCTTATCAAGGATGGACTCACATGGAGAATAAAATCAGGAGAAGTTGTTAAAATAGGAATGGATCCCTGGATTGGATGTGGGAACCCTCACAAACTCCCACAAAAGCTCAAAACATACATCACTTCCAGAGGGATCTCTCACCTTAGCCAAATAGCAGAAAATGAACGCTCTACATTTTTGCAACAAGCATGGAAATCTGGGAGGACACTACAAATCCCTCGACAATGGCAGCAACACTGGAAAGAATACACGGAGGCACTCACTGAATCCCATATCAGGATTCAAGAAGGGGAGGATGCGCTAATCTGGGTACATGCGAAGCATGAAAGATACTCACCTAAAGAGGGATACATTACTCTTATGAACTCACTGAAACCACCGCAGTGTGAACCGTGGTGGAGAAGTTTATGGAAACTAAAAGCACCCCCCGGGTCTAGGCTCCTCATGTGGACCATTCTGTGTCACAGAATCCAAACAAGAGAAAATTTGATCAAGAGATCATTTCATGGACCCTTTTGGTGCGGCCTTTGCAAAGCCGACAATGAATCTGGGAATCATCTCTTCCTTACTTGCCCATGCACAAAGGAGCTATGGAATACTATTCATTCTCATATACCCTTGCTCCCTATGTGACAGGGAACAACTGTTCAGGAAGCCTGGGAGGGTTGGTGGTCCACTGTATCCTCAGAAAAAAACAAAAAACATTCGTTTACTTACTTGTTGGGCCATAAGGATTGCCCAGAACAGAATTATCTTTCAAAATTCCCCCCCCCACTGGCCGGCCATCACTGCACAAATCCTAGCAGACTACCAACAGATTCCAGAGGAGGAACAAATCCCAATCCCAGGCATATCATACCCGAGAGCATAAACCAGTCTCACCCCTAGGCATACTTTGACGGCTCAGCGCAAGACATAGGATGTGGGGGAGGAGTTGTCCTTCATATTACAACAAATAATATTTACAAAATCCAAATGGGATTGGGTAGAGGGACGAACAACTTTGTTGAGCTTTCAGCAGCAAAATACACCATTCATTTTGCTTTGGAAAAACAATGCAAAAACTTACAGCTTTTTGGAGATTCAAAAACTATATACAATTGGATAAACAAAGCTACAAATTGTCATGCATTTTCTCTGAAACACATCATGGAAGAAATATTCAGACTCATAAATTTATTTGACACATTTACTTGTCAACATATATACAGGGAGCGGAACACAGCTGCCGATCTACTATCCAAGGAAGCAATGCACAGGCCCATAGAAACTTGGAGCATACTGGAACAAACTGATGGAACCCCATCAGTATTATCATAGACCTTTTATAGAAATATCAGAATAGTAAAGCTCAATGGGAGCTGGCTGCTGGACACATAAGTTTTTGTTATATATTTTGTTGTTTTTATATAAATATTATATGAAGGTTTTTATCAAGCAGTTCTACACATGACAGTTATTTTTTGATACTCTCTATGTAGAGTAAGTACATAAATCATATTGAAAATCACAGCACAGAGCAGTGTCTCCCTGCGTGGAGTACACCTCTTTCTATTTTGAATACTCAACAGGATAGGCTTCTAGCCCATAGTACAGTATATGCCACTAGCATCTGCAAAATGTAATTTTCCTCATTAATGAAAATTACGACTTTTTCCAAGGGAAAAAAAAACATACATGGTTTTCAGAATATATCATCAGTTTTCTTCACGAATAGTGTTCACCAGAATGGTAAAGACAACGTGCTGACTGGCTGTAGATATATTGCAAATGTCTCTAACTTCAACAAATTACTTAGCGCTTTCTCCAATTCTTCACTTTTGTATTCATATGCCATCTCAAATTCTTTAAATTTTAATATTGTATTGATGGGCCTGGATGCAAAAGCTTTCTGTAACTTCTATGACTCATAAGATAAACTTCACCGAAAAGCTATCTGATACTTCCCCGTCACTTAAATTTGCAGATCCAATGTAACACAATGAACACAAAGCTTTTCCATTTTGTTTCAATACTTATCATAGCCTTCATCAACAATGTACTGGCTACCTTCACTAAAAGACTGGCTCACTTTCTCTTATCTCTGATAAAATGACCTCTTTCAACATCCCCATCTCGATTCTCAACCAAGATATCTTCAATGTTATGACAGTGTAAGTGTCAACAAGAAATCACCATCCTATCCTTGGATCTTGAGTTGGCTATAACTAGATGATTTTCTAAATGCAAGGCTGTTGTCCCAGTGCAATCATATAGATCTCGACTAGATTAGCATTATATCTTTGCTAGTTAGCCTGGATTGCTTTATACATTTGAATGTGAGCAGTAGGTAATCATTTCTACAATCATTAAGTAGTAGAACATAACTTGGGAACCCTTTACTTTCGGATGCCAACACTGAATAATAAGAAAAATATTTATAATTCCTTAGCCTCAACGAGGCCACTTTCCACAATTAATGGTAGCTGTGATGTCTTGCATTACTCAAATGTATTTGCTAACTGTGTGGCCATTTATAGAAATGCATTTTTAACTATATGCGTAATGATTGAGATTTGTACTAACATCACAGATCAATGGACATTGGGAAGTGACCCCGCATATGGTTATTTATTCTTTATCGTAAGCCCCCCCTCCCCGCTCTCTTCTCATCCTGGGGTAAATTAGCATTTTCTCTTCCTGCACATGATTGGTCTCTATTTCATAGACTAGGGTTTACCTTTTGGATTTGCACTTTTGTATCTTAATTTTCTTTGCTTTTACATGATGCCTTTGGCACTCCTGCGTTGTCAATATTGCTTGATGTACATTTTAGCCCCATTAACCTTTTACGTTCATTTGTGGATATTATAATAATTTCTTCCTTCCTGGCTCCCTTTCTTTCTAGTACGAATTTAAAAATAGGGAAAAATATATATATATAAATTTAAGGCAACAGGAATGTCACAGAAATAAGACCTCTTTTATTAGAATAAAATAAGGTGATACAAGTGAGTACGTTCCTGTAGTATTTGTGATTAGCAATAAACTTGTGATCATCGTAATTTACAAATAAGAAATATCAAACAGTATTGAATAATTATTATAAATTTTGGAGTTTTCGGCCGGAATTCAGCGAATCAATTTTTTGTTAAATTTCTAATTATTATAAATTTTGGGAATTTTTTGGCTGGAATTCAGCGAATCAAATTTTTGGTTAAATTTCTAATTATTATAAATTTTGGAATTTTTTTGCTGGAATTTGGCGAATCAATTTTTTCTTAAATTGTGATTTTTTGTTGTTTAAAATGTGTTCTTTTATTGTATATATCAATCTAGCACACTGAGAAACCAGCCCTAGAAGTATTTGAATGCATTTAAATGATAGAAAGTTCACATCTCAAAATTATGATTCCAAAAAATCCAGGTCACATTTTAAACAAATTTAACTGAAAAATATGCCGAGAAAAGCTCCAAACCATATAACAGTTAATCTATGACATATAAATCTCTCTGTCAATCACGTGTGCTCAGAACAACCGCAGTACATCCTAAAGTACTCAATCAGGAGCATGTGTGGACATCGTCATATGTACCTGCTGAACCTCATGACGGCATTCAAGCAGTGGTTGACATGTCAATACATCTTAAAATGCAACTTCCCACACAGACATGTCGCACTATATTTTCTTTCACAATAGTTCATATGTTTCATTCCCTTGTTTCTTATGTCGTGCCATTTCCAAATTACCGTAGCTTTTGCAATGACCAATTGCAGAATACTGTATTGTTTCATTTTGAGCTCTGTAAAAAGACAATTAGTCCATGGTGTGGAAATTTGGGTTGCAAATGCATCCTAAGAGTGGGTCCAGTTACCTGGAATTACTCATTCAAGAATTGTCCAGGTTGGCCATTAAAAAGCCCAAACCCAATTTTGTTCTTAAACCACTAGTGCCAGACCAGCAAACAAGCATAGCAGTGCAACTTCTGGTGCCATCCAATCATACTTACAGTGGCATTGTAAGGATTTGATGTTCTGAAGCAATTTAAGGGCATTCTTATGTTTATGTTGCCTTACGTTTACTTAGGAAATCTGGGGGCATCTAGGGCATCTTTATCTACCAATACCATAACAGGAATCGTCTCTTGCAGACTATTTGTCATAATAAATATGCATTGGAAGACATTAAAACCTGCGTTTCACTAAATACAAAGAGATTAAAGGACAAATTTCATTCCTGGAATAATTACATGAGTTGCTTCTGTTATTCAGCTTAAAATAACAGCCATTATGAACCACCATCTGGTTTGATGCAGAGAACGCTAATAAGTGTCGAGGCAAATATCAATTCGGGAAATATCAAAACAAGTCAAAACAGTGATGAAGCAAAAAATTAAGGGTCGAGGTAGTTGAAGATTAATGGGTTAAGTTGAAGGCAGAGTCATGACCTGACCTCTGAAAATTTAAGATGCTGCTGGAACCCCTTATTTAACAGCAATAATGTCAGCAGCGCCCACCTTAGAGAAAGAGGAGATCTCGCGTTACAGATTGCCGGCGACTCGCATTTGCAGGACGCCGGATCTATCCCCGTCGAATCTATCTATATCTTCATCGAAAGATGCTGTCTCGTCCAACTCGTTCCACAAATTATCAGAAATTCCGTAGAGAGGGAAAAGCCAGTTGGTTGAGAAAGGCAGTTTCTTGGAAGTAGAACGATTGACCGGGATTAGGAGTGGAAACGATCCATGAATAATGATGAATCATAATTTCAATTTCAATTGTCTTTTTGCTTATTCAAAATGCCCTTATTTATTTATTGTTTTATTTTTATTTATCCGTGATTTTAAAAGAGTGTCATTTTATATTTTGTTATTTAATAGGTTAATATTATTTATTTATTAGTTTTCCAAAATAGACCTGGTATATTAAATTATTTGATTTAATGTTATTAAAAATAAAATAAGTAATTTTATTAAGAGATTAATAATATTATATTCATAAGTTGTATTTTTTTAAGTGATTTTGTGTTTCATATAATAATGGTGTATTTCTCTTCTCGGGGGTTTCTTCTTATTTTCTAGATTTTATTTTAGGGCTTCTCTTGGATCGTCTATTAGTTCTCTCCAAGATTCTATTAGCATATTGGGTGTCTCTTACTGCAATTCTTCTCACTTTGTCTCGTGCAAGGAGCTCTAATCGCGTCCATCCCCATTGGTAAGGATGCACTTTTTTTAGTCTTCTCGTCCACATGCCAAGCTTTGGTGCGTTGTTTTAATGATTTCTAACCTCGCCTTGTCGATCTTCATTGGTGGATCTCTAGATATTTGACCCTATATCTAAAATCGAAGAGATTTTTTTATTAACAATAATTGATAAATTATATTAGCAAAGTTTGTATATAAGCATAGCATGATTACATGAGAGAGCCTATGGTATAGTCATTTCCCACAATTGCTCTAAATTTATATTATACTTGATAGATTTTTTAACCCATGACCAAACTACAAAATAGGAGGGAGGTCTAAGGTAAAATCCTTATAGAAAATACCCACCCATATTGCATATAGCATTTTGACCAAACTACAAAATAGGAGGGAGGTCTAAGGTAAAATCCTTATAGAAAATACCCACCCATATTGCATATAGCATTTTGACTGCATGTCAAGTCTTACAAGATATCGATATCATTAAAAACATCTAGAGAAGCAATATTGTCCAAATAGGTAACAAATTTAGATCAAACAGGGTCGTTGGGGGAGAACAAACCAAATTGAATAAAGATGTTGATGGTGAAGTTGGGAGGACTTCCACATGCTATAAATTTTCCAACTGCCTTCTAAGTCAATCTATTTCACTTGTTTTTCCTTTGAATTAGGTGTTGATGTTCTAATAAAATCTCCATTGTAGCTATTATTTGTGTGGTCAGTTGTTCTATATGTAGATTTAAAACCAAGAGTTGTTGTTGAAGCTTGGCCACATAACCATTGGAGACAAAGGGAAACCATTAACAACTAGCCTGACAAGTGGCCATGGAAGACGCCAATGAAAGATGATGTTTCATATGCCTATCAACCTACTAACTCTAGACAATTTGTTGTAATTCAGGTGACCAAGCCTTCATATCCCTAGATGTTAAATATGACACAATCCATCACTATAATAAGAGGGATCCCCATATGGGGAGAGCCCATCTCTTGTTAGTCATAATTCCCCACACATAGCTCTGCATACTAGCCAGATTTTCCATGGTGCTCACATAAGTGAGAAGGGTCAACCCAACTAATTTCATTATGAGGAATTAAATTTTCGCCTACACATGAATTACCCAATCTTTGATCTCCCATGCTTGAATTGAATCTCATCCCATGTCAATTTTTCTTATGTACTTCCCATAATGTTTGCACAGGTGGAGGAGATCTCCCCTACAATGTTCATAATGGGTTTGTATTCCCAGAGTCCTAGGCTATGTGTCGACAGTTCCCTCGACGTGACCACCCCTTCCATCATCTAGCTAACATAATATCTCCATCAGTCAGGACACAAGCACTATGGAACAGGTTGTGTTTGAGTAGAATCATTCACCCACAGTGCTCCTAGTGGATAGGAAATTGCTTAGTTGGCCAATGAATCCACCAACAAATTGAGATCCTAAAGTACATGTACAAATTGATATTCCAGGACTAAGGATAGACTTAATAGAAATTGTTTAAAATGGATTGTTGCTTTAGACCCAAGGGAGCAATGTTAAGGTTTAGATGCCTTATAATGTTATTGGAATCCCCCATAATGACTAACTTGGGATTTCTTGGCAAGATTAACACCTTGTAGTGGTGCATATAGCTTTGCTTGACTATTTGAAGTTGTGCCCAAATAGTAGGAGTAAGTTAGTTCAATTTGCTCTCTAGGGTTGACACCCCTAGCCCTTGACCACCTACCACCCCTCAAAATTAAAGGTTTTAATTTACCCCGGTGCAAAGGAGTTTTTTATCGTTGATTTTGGTCCCTTTGAAGATAGGGATAGGATATTTGGTTCAGGTCTATGGTTTTGGGGAAGCTTTGGTTTATGTATGATGCCTTGAGCTCCAACTTTTGGTCCCTTTGTTGCTTCTCTTTCTACGACCCCGTCTTTGAGTAAGGTTCCTAAATTTGCCTTTGCAGTTACAGGGTTTACCCTCTCTTTGTAGCATTGGAAATGCTATGGGAAAAATATAATTATTGCAGCTCTAAAATAAAGGATTAGAATATTTGTACTTATGTATGAATTTGTGTAGAAATGAACTTCATCAAAGCTTTTTTGGCAAAAATAAATTTGGCCAATACAAATTACTCATGGACACAAAAGCTAGACTATGAAAGTATATTTTCGATGCAAATCTTGTTTCGATACAAATCATCTCGTATCCCAATGCCCAAAGAATCTGAGGAAGGACATTAAACACAAGCATAAATCAACCTAATGGGTTGGTTCTAGGCTTGAGCATTAACTTATTAACAAGGAAGGCTCTTCTGAATATGACTTTCCCAAAGAGGCACCATTGAAAGCTAATTATTCACCATCCAAGAAGGTTTCTTATGCTTTGGATCCTCTTTCAAATGACTCAGAGGTGCAAACAAAGAATATGATGGACATGGCAATGAATTTAAAACAACCTAACTCAAAAATTGAGGATCCAATCCCATCTGATTTGCAATGTGGATCTAAGGACTTCCCCAACTTTTACCCATTGGCAAGTCAAGCAAATGATTCTCCAGTTCAAGCTCAAGAGAAAATTGCTAGAGAGGCAAAATCTTCATTAAAAAGAAGGGAAGCATGGACAGTAACAGCAAAGAAGCAAAAATCGCCTAAAGTTGCACAACCAATAATGATAGGATGTGGGGCCCCAATCCAATCTAGTCTTTCAAAAGTTTGTTAGTGGAAGTAATACTTTTTAGTCAAAATAGGACTTTTTAGTCCAATTGGAAGAAGAATATTTTGTTTAATCTCCCATCAAGGGTAGATCACAGATTGTACCAATCAATGTACTTCTCCCTATTGACTTCAATCATAACTTTTTATTATAATATATTTTTTTAGTTTATATATTTGTGTGTGTGTGTGCGTGCGCACCTACGAACATTCCTATGGCTCTTGACCCATTCCACCATCCACCCCCACCCACAAAATAAAAGAAAAAGAGAAAATAGGGAAATAACAAGCATGTCCAAATAAAACTAGCATCAAAATTCAAAAAAAAAAAAAAAGAACAAAATGCTATATGAAAAACTTTGAGATTCTTTCTTGGATTTTTCAAGGATTTTCCGTGATCCTCAAACCATTTCCAACTAGACTTTAAGAGCATGTTGAACTTGCTCCATCTAAACATGAGTGAATGAAAGATAGGAGAATAAGTTGGCAGATCTTTTGATGTCCTAAAAGAGAGGTAAAAGTGTGTAATTTTGCAAATTGTACACCTCGTCATCTGTTAGTGATGAGAAGAGAATCACCATTAAACATGTAAATTGGAAACTCTTTTATACGATGACATTTTTAGCAGAAGTTTTAGAGCCATCATTTCATTAGTTCCAAAGCTGTAATTTAATTTAATGTTATAAATTTTTACATAGATTTTTCATATTTTTAAAAAATGATATTGAATTAAATTTATAAAAATGTCTTTATGATCCATCATATGAAAGAATTAATTGTCGACGTGTTTTGAACCAACTAATGTGGTTCATCATTAGGACAATGAATT
The DNA here is from genome assembly GCA_000404065.3 of Pinus taeda. Lineage (NCBI taxonomy): Eukaryota > Viridiplantae > Streptophyta > Pinopsida > Pinales > Pinaceae > Pinus > Pinus taeda. The sequence goes on along the minus strand of APFE031044206.1, from coordinate 272 downwards.
AAATTTTTTTAATTTATTTTATTCTTTTATTCTTTTTTCATGTTTTTCTTTTTATTTTTTCTAATTAGTTGATTGTCCTCGGAGATCAATGATTGCTATGTTCATGGAATATTTGTACCAGGTAGATCTACGGGAAAGGATCAATTCTTGTCATCTCAACCATGGCGCTTGACCCTGAAACTATTGAGAGAATTGAATTTATGACCTCTCAATAGCAAAGGTGCTTTAATGATAGGGACTCAACCAAATGAGCCAACCCTCAAGGCTATTTT
>APFE031044199.1:338-12470 GCA_000404065.3 Pinus taeda | reverse complement strand
CCGACTGGGTGCTGCTCCTCTCTTTGACGGCTGGGGACAGCCTATCAGATCGCGGGGGGGAGGTAACCTCATTACTCCATGGATTACGTGGTTGCACACCATTCGGGCGAGATAATGTACGAAGGAATGGCATGGTTTAACGGTATGATGATTCCATTCTACGGAAATTGCCGTCCACGATCCTTTTTTCGTTGCATGCTCTGTGATCTTTTCCAAAATTTGGCAACGATCATCCTCTCTGCGTCGCAAACACCGCAAGAAGTTGCTGTTCCATTAAGAATTCTGAGTAGAATCATGGGCGGAAAGACGGTCCGAAGCGAATCTCACAAGCTGACAGTCTCCGCTGCTGCTCGCAAAATCCTGGAAAACGCTAAGAAGGATAATAAATTATCACCAAAGTATTATGGTCCGTACAAGGTGTTGCAAAAGATTGGTACTATGGCATACAAATTGGAGCTTCTTGTAGCTTCTCGAGTGAACTCAATTTTCCATGTTTCATGTTTAAAGAAGGTTATAGGCAACAAGCTCCCAGTTCAAACAATATTACTAAAACTTGACGAGGAAGGAAAAATTATATTGGAACCGGAAGAAATCATAGAAACAAGAACTCGACAGCTATGAAATCGATCCATTTCGAAGTAGCTCATCAAGTGGAAGAACTTATCCACTGAAGATTCCACATTGGAGGATGAGAATTTTATACAGAAGCATCTAGAACTACTCAAGCATTGAGGACAACACTTTTTTGAAGGAAAGGAGCATGTTAGATCCCTATAATACTAGTGATTCCCCCATTACTATTGTAGTTGTATCCCTTATTAATATTGTTGTGCCCCTATTGTCCCCATATTGTTATTACTATGCCCCTATTTTCCACATATTGTTATTACTGTGCCCCATAGAATCCCTCTATTGTTATTTTTGTGCCTTTATATTATTATTGTTAGGTCAGCTTGGTTAGATTGTGACTCCTTAGACTCCTATATATAGAAAGGAGGTTTTGTCATTTGAATCATCCAAGAATTGTTCATTTATGTAATGTAACGAGGTTTCCCCCTCAAAGAGGCTGAATTCTAAGGCATTGATCTATATTTTCTATCTTTTTTTGAGTTGGTTTCACAACACTCCCTGACCCCAAATTTTTGGGATTTCATGCCAACATTGGGCAAATCCAGGCTGCCACGTGTCAACACCGGATTGGCTCATGTGAACCAATCACAAATTTCCACGTCACCTTCTCTACTGACATCATCCAGAACTCGTGGCTCATTCCTGGGTTGCCACATGTCCTGCTGACGTAGGCATTGACTGCTGACCGTTGACTGTTGACATTTGATTTTTTTTGCCCTAGTTTTCCACAAATTTTGACTGGCTCTAACTTCTCCATCCAAACTTGGATTTATGCACCATTCACATCGTTGGAATCATATCGATGAGTAGTTCGACTTGATCCCACTTTCCTTTACATTTGAAGACTTTGATTCGAAGGAAAAACTGAATCCATTTCGGATCACTCCTCCCCAATAGAAGCTTTTGGTCCACCAAAAGTTGATTTTAGCTGTTGAGTAAGTGAGAATAAAGTTCCCTCACTTTTCCAATATCTATCCATCGTCCTTTACTTGGATTTGTACCTTTGAGTCCAACTCGAAGATACTCAACATTTACCCATTGCAAATTTCTTATTCTCCTGTCAAGAACTGTGTCCACTTGTAGCTCATTAAGATACTCAGGCAAAAGATCTTTAATGTAAGGTAGATGACCTTTCTCTTCAGGATCTTCAATGAATGAGGGCTTATACAATCACAAGTTTTCAAAATTTACGATAGAATAGATCTACATGTAAGCTGGTAAATCTAGGCGGAAAACATTTTCACTAATTTTGTCAAGTATTTTGAAAGGACCATATCTAATCCCACGAGCACTTCGAATTGATCCCACTTTCATCTGCATCTGAGTTGGCGAAGGTGTGTGTTGTGGAGGTGAAAATGGAGGTGGTGTGTATGGATGAGATATTTGCAGAAACCCTTGCCTTATTAACTGGACAGTGCTATGTGGTGAAGCCTGTGCTGCTCATTCATCGTCACTCAGAGGAGGCTCGATCAACGGGCTATATTCAGGGCGTGTTCTTCCTCTATCCCTGAAGAACTTTCCACTTCATGAAGCTCCAAACATCAAGGTAATGGAATAACCCACTTTTCGCACAAGAGCATCTTAATCCAAGTATTCAAAGATATTAAATACTTACCTCATGGTCCCTTGAAGAGGCGTCACTCTGCTTCACTGTAGCTGACTGAGGTATCAACTGTGAATTTTGTCACAAATCCTCCTATGACTCGATCAAGCCACTTATCGATGATGCGTGTGATCTTATCTTCAGAAGCTTCCAATATTTGCACTAGATCTGGGGTCCACACTATTGGACCGTCAAGCCTCCACCTTCCATGGCTGTTTGCCAATTTAGCGACCACTCGTATAGTTTTATCAGGAAGGTGTAAAAGAAGATTTCGTGTATCTCTGTGTATAGGTATCTGTCCAACCATTATTCTTTCATGAGGTGTGGACTTCTATTTTCTTGCACTGTGAATTCATGGATCTTTCTATCCAACCACTCCTCAATTTCTTTCTTGGTCAGATTCCAGTGACGCGACATCAAACATCACTTTATGCACATTCCAGTCCCAACAACAAAACCATTTGTTGGCTTGGTGGGTCTTGACCCAGTTTCAGAGTTATTTGTGCCAAACAAATCCCTACACTATGGGCCCTTTCGGTATTAATCCACAGACCGTGGATTGAAGTCTCACCTGAAGCAGTATAGGGGGATAATAGAACCAAGTTTTTGAATCTAGAGATGAGCATGATGTCATTTTATACCCTAAATTTACCTTCATGTAGATCGCTAAGCCTTTAAGGCTTATTGATGTAACTTCCTTAATCAGCCTCTAGACCTTCGCAAAGGTCTATGACTGTCTTTCACGAACCCTGAATAGGAGAATCCACTACTTATGCGCATCAAAGATTACTTATAACCCAGTAATGACTTAGATCAGCTTAAGTGTTTGATGACTTCAACATACAAAAAGATAATATTCACGTAAATAGTTAACAATAATTGCATTCATATAACAATATAAGTCGTGTAAAGTCGCGCATCAACACATCAATATTTCATAACCCCATTATAACATAAGCCACACTCATATAAGCATAAGTAAAGAGATAAACACAAGTATTTATGCACCAATCTTCTTTATTAATACTTAGTTCTTCTTACATAATCAAGACTTCCCTATGCACTCAAATACAGGGGTCCACACACTTAGCTGCGAACTCTACTCTAGGCCTCTACGCGCACAACTGTAGAACCTTTCTTCCTACTCTTCTCCACTAACTCTTTAGACTTTTCACATAGACCAAACTTCATTACTTCTTCATGACCATGCCTGTTACAGGTCTATTTAGGCACATCACTCCCAACATTCAGATTAGTACTATTAGGACTCATCAAACCCTAATTCAGTTGTTACATGCCCTAGACAAGTCACCACATTGAATGCCTTCATTCTTGAGAGTTTCACGGCCTAAAGCCTTTCTGAAATGACTCCTTGAGGGACCAGTGTAGCCTTGGTTAGGGGTAACTATGCTAGAGAGCACTTAGGCCCATTCAAGCCCGCTCTGCAAAGAACTTAGGCCCACTTTGACTTGCGTTGGGCAAGATTGAGTGAAATCTTCATAGGGTTTTGGGAATATTCCTACATTATCTTCATAGGGTTTTGGGAATATTCCTACATTATCTTCATAGGGTTTTGGGAATATTCCTACATTATAGACCATTCTAGAAGATTTCCACCTCTTATCCTCTCCTATGAGCTCGAAATTAGATAGGGAATGAATCAAATAACCTCTTATCCTCTCATCCCTTCCTCCATGAAAACTAACTCCCAAAATGAAAAGCCATTCAATGCCCAATTTATGACAAAACTACCTCCATTTGCCTATAAATTAAGCACTCGTCATACTAATCAGGGGCTAGAATTTGAAGAATTGTAAGGAGATACTATTGGTTTGAGGTTTGAGATCATAAGAAAGTATTGTTATGCTGTTGGAGTGTTGTGCTTTTGGTGTGATGAAGGATGGAACTCAAACTGGATGAGTGAAATGGGATCAAAATTATTTGGTTGTAACTCTTCCTTCTACTTAATAAACCTATTTACACCTTTTCCCATATTCTTGTCTTTATGTATGATTATTATATGTGTAAATTCTTTTGATTCCATTTTCTTATAGTAGATAGATATCTTGCTTTGATTGGTTTTTGTCCTCTATTTATGATTGTAGGTATTTATTGAGTGGATTCAGATCGAGAAGGAGCGACAGGAGCTATTCAAAGGAGACAAAGGGAAGCAAAAAATAACAAGTAGGTCCCTTGTCTTATTATCTTCTATAGGAAAAGGTTAAACTCTTTAATTATGTTATTCTAAGTGTAGCTACCCACTTAGGGAAGTTGTGCTTATCCATAGATGCAAAATTCCACATTACAAATTGGCGACCATAATGGGTGTTGTAGCATCATCATCATTTAAATTTCATTTTCAATATTATCACAAAAAAAATCAAATATTATTTTTTAAAATTGAAAGAAAATGTGAAAGTCCAAAAACACTGATCTATTTTTGATGGCATTCAAATTCGATATAAGGTAGGGTCCCGACCGATATATTAAAGTTCGAGCGATATCACAAGATATAAGCAAGCGTGGACTCAAGAAGTGGGTAAAGTGCTTTGCGGGGGAACAACGAGCACATGTTATAACTCGGGCTCAACTCCCGCAATTGACCATGATGTCAAGGTATTTGATTGAGATCTACGACCTGAGATTGTTGCGGGGGTTCAAGCCCGATGAACCTCCCGTGCACTCTCTACCCTCACAGCGGGCCACCCCCATCATTTCACTTCATCTTGTCCCCTCCACGTCATCTGCCACCCTCATTCATTACTTTCCACCTCATCCATCGTATCCTGTCACCTCACTTGCCACTCCATTAATTAGTTACATCAATTACAGGTTTCCCTCCATGTGATTATCATATATATAAAAGGCAAGCAAAACCTTGTTGCATTAGTCTTTTGTTTTAGTACTAAGCAACCTTGCATCCAGTTCAACAGTTTGAGTCAACGACTGTCCCTGTAACTATCATTAGCAATTGTCACCAACAATCATCACCTACAGTCACCATGGCCAAACAAGTAAGTTCCTCATCAGTTATCCATACCTCATTAATGGTATCGAGAGAGATATTTCTAATACCCTTTGCACAATTAAACATCTTTCACTGTATCAAGAGGTCATCCTGAACCTTAAAAAGTCTCCTATATTCATCACAATGGTTAGGTCAGGTGATTTAGCGAATTTTGTCCCCATAACTCATTTATTCCCTAAATTTATTCAATGGCTAGCCTCAGCAATGTACCCCAAGAAATTATTTGTAATGAATCTATCAGGGGAGAGCTTTTTCAAGTAACCTCACAATTAATACACCAAGCTTTGAATTACCCTGTGTCTGGAACTTACACCACCTTTACTGAAGAATCTCTGATTTCATAAAATGATGACATGCCTCCTCAGGAACTTTCTCATGTCACCTCCTTCCTAGCCTCTAAATCTAGTCAATTCTCCCTAGATGGGAATCTCTTCTCCTTAGAAATATTTGCAGTTGACATAAGACCTATTTTGCAAGTAATTGCCAAGATTCTAGGAAAAGAAGACTCCAAATAGGTGGATAAAGTTGTGCTGGGATTTTTCTCCTTAATGATGAAGCCAAAGATACTAGTAGACATTCCAGCATTTCAGGTAGATACCATCAATACCCAATTTATGACTTTGCCTCTCACTTATTTATTTCTATACCAGAATGCTGAACATTTTTCTGATTTGGGTCTAAATGTTGTTGATATCAATAAAAAGAAGCAATCAGTAGTATTCTAGATAGACCTGATAAGGGGTGATCCAGGAGATAGTGGCTTATTTGATTTTACTTCTTTATTCCTTCCAGTGGGTTACAAAATCTTGAATGGAACCCTACCCCCAACTTTTCTTCCTAAAGCTCAAGAATTTATTCAATTGAGTAAGGATGTGAGATGTGGGGATTTGTTCATCTTTGAAGAGCATCTAGAGATTAGGCTTTATGGAGCCTCTGTCAAGCCTTACAGGTTACCTAAATTTGTGCCAATGAGGCTTTTTTCCATTGAATTTATTAGGTAGAGCTTGAATGTAGATCAAGTTCATTTTTTCCCTATGAAGAAATGCTTTTTCTTCAAGTTGCCTAAAGCAGTGGGACCCTTTATTGTAAACACTAGACATGCTGCCCAGGAGGTTGAAAGATTGTTGAATGACATGTGTCTATTACAGGTGGTTGAGTGGGCTTATGACCCTCATCAAATTATTTCAAAGAGAAGACTGGAGAATGAATATTCATTCTTTGTACATGAAAGTAGACTTGAAACAGAGAAATTGGCAAATGGAGGTTTGCAAAACACTTAGGGGAAAGATATTGAAACCCTTAGCATTACAAAAAAAGGTGTTAAGAGGGTTAGAGAGGAAGTTATTGATCTGGATGAGGAAGAATTTGAAGCAACAAAAAAGACCAATCTTCAAGATGCAATGTCTTCAGCACAACCTAGTTTGGTGATTCAGTTAAGAGAAATAGAAGGTACCCCAGCTTCCCCATCTTCTAGAGAACCTGTTCACGATCATGTTGTTGGCATTATGTTACATATATTGTACTTGATGGCAACCCACTCATCTTCGATGATAATTTATCATACAACAATGTTATTTTCTGGTTCCGCAGGTGCACAGATAAAAAGATGCGGTCTTCGACAGGTTGTGCAGGAGAACCGTTGAAAAGGTGCGGATATTTCGTAGGTCTCCCACACAAAAGGTGCAAACCTAAAATTCACGGACTTTCATACAGAGAAAAATGCGCGTCCTATGTTTGGTCCATGGTATTTAGTCTGACATTTTTGATCCTATGGTTTTGGTCCATGGTTTTGGCATCTAAAATATTGAACCCAGGTTTTGGATCCCTTGTATTGGTTTTCTATGGTTTTGATCCATGGTTTGAGTAAGGGCTTGCCTATAAAAAGGAAAGGAGATCCTTTGGCTAGTGACTGGAATATTGAATATCTTAAGATCTGAAATTTTGGGTGATCAGTTTGAAAAGCTAGATCTAGATAAAAGAGAAATCTGTAAATTGTAAAGCGGATCTATTGATAGGTCATGATCTATTTGGCGCATGATCAGATCTATGGATCTGACAGTCTGTGGCACATTGGAGGACTGAGAATTTGGCTCTATACAGAGGTCCGCAGGTGATCCACAACACAGGTGCAGAGGAACGCAACGCAACAGAAGGCGTAGGTGCGGAGGAACGCAATGCAGAAGAAGGCGCAAGTGCGGAGGAACGCAGTGCAGCAGAAGGCGTAGGTGCGCAGTTGAATCAGCGGAGCAGGTGCGAAAGTGTGCTGAACAGTAAACAGTGAAGGTGCGGAGCTGCGCATATTCATCATGGTAGAAGTGTAGATATCCGCAGGTTTCCTTCGGTGAAGTTGCAGAACTTTTCTTGAAATATATTTTAGCTGTATTTTACCTGTTTCTGCAGAGCTTTTGGGTTTAAATTGGTGGCTGGTTACTGGTGATATTTTCTAGTTGTGGGTGATGCACATGTACTTGATGTTTTGGATCCTGTTTAAAAATTTATGAAACGTGGTCCCCGGAAGAAAAGAGAAGGTTGTAGCCTTCTGTAGATCAGCACCTACATACTAGTATTTCAGCTAGTACAAAAGCTAAGGGGGTTGTTGCTCCCTTCCAGAAGAAGCTGGAAAACAAGAGAGGGTTGTAGCTCTCTGCAGGTAGCAGCCTGCGTACTGGTAAAGGACTGCACCAGTATAAAATCATTGTAAGAAGAAGTTTCTTATTGAAAGAAGATAGAGACATATTGCAGCAGCTGGTTTTCACCCACATTGGGTTTCCACCTTACATCTTGTGTTCCTTGGTGTGACTGTCTATTTTGTGTTCCTTCTCATTGTTCTATGGTTCTCACATACAAATTAATGACAAACATCTAATTATAAGTTTGGAAGGTATATGCAAGTTTAAATTGTCAGATCTAAAAATATTTTTTATAAATTGAGAAGAGTTTGATAATACCGATTCACCCCCCCCTCTTAGTATTATTTCTAACAATTGGTATCAGAGCGGGTCCTTCAGAAGAATCTTGATCGCTTGAAGGAAGATCTATCATCATGAGCAACTACGAGAGAGAAGCATCGATCAGGCCACCAATTTTTTATGGGACCAACTTCGTCTATTGGAAGATAAGAGTTACTGCCTATCTTCAATCTCTTCGTACAGAAGTCTGGGATATCATAGATACAGGGTACACTTTTGCATCAGCAACTCCTACAAATCCAGCTGAGAAGAAGAAATATGAAACAAATGCAAAGGTTGTCAATACCCTATTGGGGTGTCTATCTCAATCAGAATTCGTCAAGGTTATGCAGTATAAATCTGCAAAAGAAATATGGGACAAGATTGTTCTGAGCTATGAAGGAGATGAACAGGTAAAACGAGCAAAACTTCAAACTCTCAGAATTCAGTATGAAAATCTCAGAATGCACAATGATGAAAATGTGGCTAACTATTTCCTACGTGTAGATGAGATTGTTAATTGCATGAAAAACTTGGGTGAAGAAATAAAAGAGGCTGTTGTGGTTGAAAATTTTCTAAGATCTTTGTCCCCTAGGTTTGAATCTAAAGTTTCTGCAATAGAAGAAAAAGAGAATCTACGAAATCTTACCATGTCATAGCTGCACGGAATTCTGACTTCTTATGAAATGAGGAAAGGAGGACCATCAGAAAAGAGAGAAGCTACTTTCAAGGCTTCAGGTAAAGGAGATTACTATGAGTTAGGACACGTGTCAGAAGAAGAGGAAGAATCAAATTTTGTCAAGAACCTTCAACGGGGTACTGGAAGATTCAGAGGTAAGTTACCTTTCAAATGCTTTGCTTGTGGAAGAGTTGATCACTATGCTGCCAAATGCCCTCATAAGGATAAGATTGACAAGGGAAAGGAAAATGTTAAATGGAACAAGAAACAGAATGTAAATAAGAAAAGCTATTACACTCATGAAGATAGTGATGGTCTTTCAAATAGTGATGAAGATGAACAAGGTAATAATTATACACTTTTAATGGCTTTTGAAGATGATGATTTTATGGATGCTATAGATGAAGAAGGACTTTATGAAGAGATCTCTAACCTCAAAATTTTCTTGGAAGAGAAAAATATGATTATTGATACTTTGCAATTTCAACTGGCTGAAAATGAAAAACATCATGACAAGTTAGAATGTGAAATTGTAGGACTTAGAAAAGAGATTGAGAAAACTAAAGATCTTAATCTTAGATTTGTTAAAGGCTCTGAAATGTTAGATGAGGTTACCAAAGTACAACGTTCTCCTCTAATCAAGACAGGTCTGGGATATAATGAAGAAGCAACTCAAGCGCAAAAACCATCCACCTCCAAAAGTTATCTTGATGCAGCAAGAAGGAGTGAGCAAAGGCCTAATGGAGATCACCAGGTAAATCAGGGACATCTTTCTTCAAGAATGAACAAAGATCACTAAGTAAATCAGGGGAAATCTGCTTCAAGGATGAACAAAAGCTACAACAGACCGTAGGTAAATCATTCTCAATTTGCCTCAAGAATGAATGAAAAATACAATCACTAGGTCTGTAGGGTTGATAATCGCAGGAGTTTCTTCAATGGCCAATGTTTCTCTTGCCATAAATTTGGCCACAAAGCAGCTCAATGTGTTTCCTATAAGACAATCATGACTGGAGAAGCTCAAAAACAAAGAAGTATGACTGGAATTACGAAAAGGACCTATAACAACTTTTCCGCCCTTGAAAATGAAATTGAATGTTCTATTTGTAATAACTTTGGTCATGAAGATTCTTAATGCAGGAGCAGGTTTCAGAAGACAACTCAGAAGGAACAAACTGCAAGTACCAGAACATGGAGAATGAAGGAACCGCAACCAGAAATATGTGGGATAGCTTTATATGCAGAAGGACAGGAAAATCAATGGTACATCGACAGTGGATGTTCGAAGCATATGACAGGTGATAAAGAAAAACTTCAATTATATAGTGCTTTGGAAAAGGGAAAGAAAGTTTCTTTTGGAAATGATACCTCTGCAGTCATAAAAGGAAAAGGCACTGTTCAGTTGAAAGAAAAAGTCAAAGCTGGAAATTTTTTGTATGTTGATGGCTTGAAGCATAATCTACTGAGTGTCAGTCAGATGTGCGATCAAGGAACTGAGGTAATATTTCGATCAAATGGTTGTAGTGTTCGTGATCTTGATACAGGAGAAACAATGATCAAAGGCATAAGAACTCCAAATAATTTATACATATTCAAAGAAGGACAACAACAATGCTATCTAAGCAAGAATGATGAACACTGGCTTTGGCACCGGAGGTTGGGGCATCTAAGCTTCTCACAGATAAGGAAAGCATGAAAATACCAGGTAGTTCGTGGTCTTTCAGACATCAGAATTCCAGATAATACAATATGCAATTCATGTCAGTTTGGTATGCAAACCAGAACTAACTTCCCTGAGAAGGAAGGATCAGCTAGCAGGCCACTTGAGCTTGTACATACTGATGTATGTGGTCCATCTAGGAAAAGGTCACCTCAGGGAGAAGAATACTTTATATTATTCATTGACGACTATTCAAGGATGGTTTGGATAGGATTGATGAAGCAAAAAGATGAAGCCTTCGAAAAATTAAAATCCTTCAAAGCCTTGGTTGAAAATGAATCAGATCACAAAATTAAATGCCTCAGGTCTGATAGAGGTGGGGAGTTTATCTCAAATGAATTTTTCGATTTTTGTGAAGAACATGGAATAAGAAAAGAATTCTCTACAGCCAAGACTCCTCAGCAAAATGGAGTAGTTCAAAGGATGAACAGAACGGTTCAACAAATGGCTCGTGCTATGCTTGATGAGCCTGGAACTCCCGCAACTTTCTGGGGTGAAGCTGCATTTGCTGCAGTTGTTATTCTCAAAAAAACAAACGTCTGGGTGAACTGCACTCAAACTCCTCATGAGCTCTGGTATGGTGAGACTCCTTCGGTAAAATATTTCAAAATTTTTGGAAGCAAATGCTATATCAAAAATACTAATGAACATCTTGGCAAGTTTGAACCTAGAGCAGATGAAGGCATTCTCCTTGGTTAATCTCCCCACAGCAAATCATACAAGTGTTATAATAAAAGGCTTGGAAAAATTGTTGAAAGTATTGATGTAGTGGTTGATAAAGAAGAAAACACTCCTAGGCAGGTAAGATCTGAAGATTTCGAGGATGATAAGGACTATCCATCAACATCAAATCAGATTCATGATGAAAAAGAAACCTATGAAGAAGAAAACCATGAAGAGCTTGAAGAACAGATAAGGATAGAAGAGAAGACTCCATCCAAGTACATTCAGAAGAATCATCCAGAATCTCAAATTTTGGGGCAGAAAGAGGCAGGTATACAAACAAGAAGAACAATTGCAGAAGCCTCAAGCTATTTGGCATTTATCTCCTCCACTGAACCACAAAATGTAAAAGAGACATACAAAGATGAATGCTGGGTTAAGGCAATGGATGAAGAACTTGAGCAGATCGAAAAGAATAACACTTGGGAGCTGGTTCCTAGACCAAAAGATAAGAATTTCATAGGGACAAAATGGATCTTTAAAAACAAGTTGAATGAAAATGGGGAAGTGATTAGAAACAAGGCCAGACTTGTTTTTAAAGGGTATGCTCAACAAGAAGGAATAGACTTTGAAGAAACTTTTGCTCTCGTTGCTAGACTTGAGGCCATCCGAATGTGTTCCTTGCTCTCTCAAGTTTTCAAAACTTCAAAGTATTTCAAATGGATGTGAAATCAGCCTTTCTAAATGGAGACTGGAAGAAGAAGTATACATTGAACAGCCAGATGGGTTCATTCTTGGAAATGATCCAAATCTTGTATGCAGATTGAAAAAGGCTCTCTATGGGCTCAAACAAGCTCCAAG
>APFE031044190.1:0-16794 GCA_000404065.3 Pinus taeda | reverse complement strand
TCCCACTAACTTTTAGGTATATACATTGATCCATAAAGTTTTCTACGAAACCGAAAGAAGAAATTACATTATGGAATTTCAAATACCATTGGCGGGATGCTTGTTTTAAACCATATAATGACTTCTTGAGCTTGCAAACCAATTGCTCACCATCACTAGAGTTGAATCCTTCACGTTGTTTCATGTAAACCTCGTCCTCTAGATCTCCATTGAGAAAAGCCGTTTTCACATCCATTTTTTGCAACTCTAAGTCAAAATGGGCTACTAATGCCATAATAATGCTCAAGGAATCTTTCCTAGATACACGAGAAAAAGTCTCCGTGTAGTTGATTCCTTCTTTCTGAGTGAATCCCTTAGCAACAAGTCTTGCCTTGTATCTCTCAATGTTGCCTAATGAGTCTTTCTTTGTCTTAAAGACCCATTTACATCCACTGGTTTTTGCACCATTAGGCAACTCAACAAGATCCGAGACTTCGTTACTCTTTATGGAATTCATCTCTTCCTTCATTGCATCGTACCATAATTCTGATTCTTTGCAACTCATGGCTTGTGAAAATGACTCGGGATCATTTTCGGCTCCAATGTTGAAGTCAGATTCTTGTAGATACACAACATAATCACTAGGAATTGTTGATCTCTTTGTTCTAGTAGATCTTCTTAATGTTGTACCATCATCTTCGTGAGAAGCATGTGGTTCAACTTGTTGTTCAAAAGTTCTTGGCAACTCTTGAACTCCTTGATCTACTAGAATATTGTCAGCAGCTTGTGGAACTTCAACGATTGGTTGTTCAACAACAGTTTGTACTTGAGGGTTGCTATGAACAATAATCAATGTATCACTTGAAGTGGAAGGTTGAGATTCTAAATGATCCTTCTCAGAAACTATGTTTCTGGTTTGATCGCTCCCACTGATCAAGTCATTTTCAAGAAACTTCGCATTTCTTGATTCCACAATCCTAGTGTTGTGAGATGGACAATAAAATATATAACCTTTAGACCTTTTAGCATATCCAATGAAATACCCACTAATGGTCCTTGGGTCTAGCTTCTTCTCTTGTGGATTATAAATTCTCACTTCAGACGGGCATCCCCAAACGCGCATATGTCGCAAACTCGGTTTCCAACCTTTCCATAATTCAAATGGCATTTTAGGAACTGCCTTGGTTGGAACTCAGTTTAATATATACACTGTCGTCTTAAGTGCTTTAGTCCACAAGGATTTAGGAAGATTGGAGCTGCTAAGCATACTCCGTACCATGTCCAATAATGTTGGATTTCTTCTTTCTGCTACACCATTCTGGTCGGGTGAACTAGCCATGGTGTATTGGGCAACAATCCCATGCTCTTGAAGACATTTAGCAAATGGCCGAGGTGCTTTTCCATCTTCTGTGTATCTACCATAATACTATCCACCTCTATCTCATCTCACGATATTAATTTGCTTGCCACATTGTTTCTCTACTTCAGGCTTAAATATCTTAAAGGCATCTAATGCTTCGCTCTTTTTATGAAGCATGTAGAGATACATATATCGTGAGTAATCATCTATAAAGGAGATGAAGTATCTGTGACCATGTGAGTCCATGTCTGGACTACATATATCAGTATGTATGATTTCTAATATGTCCAAACTCCTATTGGCACCTTTCGTTGACTTGTTGGTCTGCTTTCCCTTTATGCAGTCCACACAAGTATCAAAATCAGTAAAATCCAGAGTATTAAGTACCCCTTCATTTACCAATCTTTTAATTCTTTCTATGGAGATATGACGTAGTCTCTGGTGCCATAATTTAGAGGAATCTTCTTTAATAACACATCTTTTAGTGCCAGTGTGAACATGCATTGAATCATAAGTAGCATTGTTTTGTAAATTAATGCAGTAAAGATCATTAGACAAGATACCATTCCCAACATAATCATATTTATAAAATAGACTCAAATATTTTTCTGAAAAGTTTAAGGAATATCCAAAAAGTAGAAGCTTTGAAACTGAAATCAAGCTTCTAGAAAAGCTTGGAACATAAAAGGTCTTTTCTAATTCTAAAACAAAGCCACTACTTAAAGTTAAATAACATGTTCCTATAGCTTCCACATGTGAGCCCATCTTGTTTCCTGATAAGATGCTTTGCTCACTTCCCACTGGTTTCCTTAGGTTTTGCAAACCCTGCAAGGAATTCGAAATGTGTATTGTTGATCGAGAAGCAATCCACCATGTGTTAATATTAACATTAACCATATTAGATTCATAACAAACAAATGAGATCAAATTACCTTTGTGTGCAAGCCATTTCTTAAATTTGGCGCATTCCTTCTTCATGTGTCCCTTATTCTTACAGAAGAAACACTTGGAATCCTTCTTGATACTGGCTTGGGGAGGTACTTTACCTTTCCCTTTCCGATTGGCTTGAGATTTTCCCTTTCCACGTGTTTTCACCATTGCACTCTCTCCCAGTTCCATCATGAGTCGCTCTTCCTCTTGAAGACACATGGTCATGAGTTCATTGATTCACCATTTGTCTTTATGTGTGTTGTATGAGATTTTAAAATGTCCATATTGGTGCGGAAGGGTGTTCAAGATGTAGTGCACTAGGAAAGACTCCGATATATCAACCTCGAGTTTGTTCAATTGAGGCACAGTGTCCCTCATGTGCATGATGTGCTCGCGCACACCTTTCACACTAGTGAGCCTTAGGGATGCGAACTTCACGATTAGGGTGCTTGTTAGTGCCTTGTCCGAAGTGACGAATTGATCATCAATGGCCTTCAACAAGTCTCTGACCTTTTCATGCTGATCAACGGAACCACGAATTCCAGCTGAAATTTTAGTCTTGATAAACATCATGCTTAGACAATTGGATCGCTCCCATCGTTCATAAAGCGTGATGTCCGCTGTAGTGTTGGTATTAGTGAGTGCCGGTCGTTCATCTTTCCTAATAGCATAATCTATGTCCATCCACCCCAAATGAAGGAGAATCCTCTCCTTCCAAACCTTAGAGTTATCTCCTTTAAGTTCGGGAATGTCACAACGAATTTCAGAGAAATTTACAGGTTGTACTACTGCATCAAAATTAAAAATCACATGCTTATGTTAAAATTTGAGGCTTAATAAAATTTCATGTTTTACCAATGTAAATCATGCTCAAAATTGAATCTAATGACATAAAAGTTGCATGTGGGCTAAATTTTTAATTCAAGGAGATTCAATTATTCATTGTTTTGAACTTTATGATAAAACTATTCATTCATAACTCGTGTGGGTAGGTTATGAAATTTTATCCTAATTAATTACATAAATATAATAAAAATTCCTCTCAGATAAAATTTATTATATTTATTCTAATTAATTACAAGTTAATGTCTAAATAATCTTTATGTGATCTAACCAATCAAAATATATAATTTTATTTAATTAAAGATGATGTGGCAATTCTTAATTAAATAAAATTATATAGATCACTAGACGTTATATAGACAGCAATTTAACGAGTAAAAATAATGTTTACTGAAAAGAGTAAGTCAAATTGACATTTTAAGTAAACTCCATATAACGTAAATGACTCCCAAACGATTGTTCAATTTATAAAAAAAAAACCGGGAGATTGACTTAAGCAACATTGATCTACTTTGCACTTGCATAGCAAATGCACTTCGAAGGCTAGCTCGCTTGACTTCAGGCTCCGTCCTTAAGTTTATAAAATATATATAATAAAAAATATATATACACATTTTTTAATTACTTTCATCACAATCTTTTACTTTGCCAAAATGGTATGTATTCTTTAAATTTTCCAAATATAAATTCCTTTGGCAAAAAAGGACTGAATTCTTAAGTGATAACAACATGTATATGTAGTATATGAATACCCATTTTTACCAAATGTATTAAATTGCATGACCAACTTCATATATAACATATTCGTTATAAATCAAACCCTTATAAAATAATTCATATTCATTATAAATATCTCATAAAAAAATGGTTCAACCAATAATTAAAAGGTTATTTTTAATGCATATATATACCCAAATAACCATATGAATTATTTTATATGGGTAATATCCCATAAAAAAAATGGAAACAAAGTTAGTGATTATAAGCCATTGTTTATATTCGTGGAGCAACTGGTCAAGTTATTGATGAAATAAGAGACGACCGAGCTCCAGCCAAAATTATAAAATTATAAAATCATAAAATAAAAATTTACTAAATATTTCAAAAGCAGTAGTTGAGTATCAAAAAGTTGTACAATTGTAATCTTGTTATTTGTGTTTTCTTTAACGCAGTGGAAAGAATCTATTTATGAGCCCTCCATAGCCATAATGATAAGCAAGAATATAAATCACCAGCAGTAACAAACGATCATTCATTTCAAGTAACGAAGCAAGTAACGTTCAACGGGTCACGAATTAAAAGCCAACAAGTAACAAGTTTTCAAAGCCATCCACCCACGATTAGTTTGATAACGAATTGGGCAGGCTTGTGTCAGGTAAGCAAGGCGCTGATGTGCGAGGCTGCACATGACAATGAGGTTCCCAGTATTGGTAATCCCTTGGGTCCCGACATTGTGGGTTTCCATTTCAGGGAACCGCCCCAAGCAGGACCATTGGGTGAAAGCCAAGAGAGTATAACTAAAAGGAACCATGTATTACAAATTGCTTCATAGGGTTTGAAAGCAAGTGCATTAGGAAATAAGATATGGTGGGCTGCTAAATGAAATGTTTCCATTGCTAACATGCATTGAGAGTCTAATTAGTATCTCGGCAATTGTCCATAGTGTTTTCTTTATGCTATCTATTTTTCTTGATGCAATGGATCAATCATTATGTACCATTTCCATTGAGATAGCTCTGAGTAGACTAGAAAATTCATTCATCTATTATTCATTAAATTATGCCTGTCTCTTGTATGTTCTTGTGTTAACGTAATTGATGTAGTCTGTCTCATTAATGACTCTGACATTAGTTAGAGAGTAAATTGAGTTTGGTTAGTTTGTTATAATCATTTAATCCCATTCAGCATGAATATTTTTCCATATGTTAGTGTTATAAATGGTATGGGGTATTTTATTTGTAATGTTGCCTTCAAGAATTGCTCGTTTTCATCCTTCACTGAAGCTAATCTCACATGCTATGTAGTAGCTTTGTTGTTGAAGACATCCAATTGTCATGTTCCAAATAAGGAGGGGCAGGAAGAAAAATGCATGATATCATAGAAATAATTTAATATTTCATTTTATTGGTTTCTTGCATGTCATGGAAGGCATCATCCATGTGGATCTGCAAGGCATGGGTTATGTGGACCTGTAAGGTACTAAGGGTCATACTATACAGATCCACAGCAGGTAGAGGTGCAACAAGACTCAAGCCAAAATAAGAATGAACAAACAACCTTCAATATATAATGACTTATATATGTTAAGTTTTATAATTAATGGAGAGGAGCACATATTTATCTCTCTGTAGTTTTGAGAGATGTCAAATTGAAATAATTGACATGACGGAGTACTTAAAAGTTAATACATACATTATTATGTATTTTAGGTTTGTTTATGTATCATTGGGCTGAATTTTGTGCTTTGTTAGTTTATATGGTGCAAGCTCTTTGAGGCTTTTCGGCTTAGAAAATTTATTATGTGTGGGTTCATGGGAGCTGTGTTATGTGGGGCATTGTCTTTATAAGTATGGCATAAAATGGTGGTTTTGGTTGGTTTGTTGGTTGATGTACAAGTTGAACACTTTCAGACTTAGAGGCTAACCTTTTAGTCAAGAGCAACCCTTATATAAGTTAACCTTTCAAAACCTTTCGATCAGGACTGACCTTTCGAAGGGTTCGTTCTTTCCAGCCCAACTCTTTCCTGCATTTGCTGTTCTTTTCTTTTCGCGAGTCATTAAATTACTAAATTGTGCTCATATTTAATTTGCGTAACGGAGTGCTTTAGTTTTAATTTTATTTATCTTATGAGCAAAATAGATTGTTTGCTGGTCTATTTTTGTTTGTTTTATAAACTTAAGGATAGAGCCTGAAGTCAAGCTAGCTAGCCTTCGAATTGCATTTGCTATGCAAGTGCAAAGTAGATCAATGCTGCTTCAGTCAATCTCCGGGTTTTCAGTTATAAATTGAACAATCGATTTGCAGTCATTTACGGTAATGCTGACTGCAAATTGACATTTTAAAATAAAGAATAATGTCTAGTGATCCATATAATTTTAATTAATTAGAGAATAGCCAAAACATCTTTAATTAAATAAAATTATATATTTAGATTGGTTAGATCACATAAAGATTATTTAGACATTAAATTGTAATTAATTAAACTAAATATAATAAATTTTATCCCACAGGGATTTTTATTATATTTATGTAATTAATTAGGATAAAATTTCATAACTTACCCACAGGAGTTATGAATTAGTAGTTTTATCATAAAGTTCAAAAATAATGAATAATTGAATCTTCTTGAATTAAAAATTTAGCCCACAGGCAATTTTTATGTCATTAGATTCAATTTTGAAGCATGATTTACATTGGTAAAACATGAAATTTTATTAAGCCTCAAATTTTCTATATTTCTTCAAGAGCATGGGATTGTTTCCCAATACACCATGCCTCGTTCACCCGACCAGTATGGTGTAGCAGAAAGAAGAAATCGAACATCATTGGACATGGTGCGGAGTATGCTTAGGAGCTTTAATCTTCCTAAATCCTTGTGGACTGAAGCACTTAAGACGGGAGTGTATATATTAAAACGAGTTCCAACCAAGGCAATTCTTAAAACGCCATTTGAATTATGGAAAGGTTGGAAACCGAGTTTGCGAGATATGTGCGTTTGGGATGCCCATCTCAAGTGAGAATTTATAATCCACAAGAGAAGAAGTTGGACCCAAGGACCATTAGTGGGTATTTCATTGGATATGTTGAAAGGTATAAAGGTTATGAATTTTATTGTCCATCTCACAACACTAGGATTGTGGAATCAAGAAATGCGAAGTTTCTTGAAAATGACTTGATCAGTGGGAGCGATCAAACCAGAAACATAGTTTCTGAGAAGGATCGTTCAGAATCTCAACCTTCCACTTCAAGTGATAGATTGATTATTGTTCATAGCACCCCTCAAGTACAAACTGGTGTTGAACAACCAATCGTTGAAGTTCCACAAGCTGTTGACGATATTCCAGTAGATCAAGGAGTTCAAGAGTTGCCAAGAACTTTTGAACAACAAGTTGAACCACATACTTCTCAGGAAGATGATGGTACAACATTAAGAAGATCTACTAGACCAAGGAAATCAGCAATTCCTATTGATTATGTTGTGTATCTACAAGAATCTGACTAGAACATTGGAGCCGAAAATGATCGCGAGTTCGTCTCCTGTTTTGAGGCTACTTTACATGGTGTATGGCTTAAGAGTTTCATTTCTGGGCTTAGAATTATGGATTCTATCTCTAAGCCATTAAGAATATATTGTGATAATTCAGCTGCTGTTTTTATGGCTTAAAACAACAAAAGTGGGAGTCAAAATAAACACATCGACATTAAGTATTTAGCTAAAAGGGAACATGTTAAAGAAAAGAGAGTGGTCATTGAGCACGTCAGCACTGAATTGATGATCACTAATCCTTTGACTAAGGGCATGCCACCATTTAAATTCAAGGATCATGTAATGAATATGGGACTTGGTTCCATTATGTAGTTTCTCATTGTATGGACAATGTTATTTTAATGAAATTCTTAATTATTGTGATGTTTTTTCTCATATTTATGTGCACTTTAAGTTGATTTGAGAAAATTCTTTTAAGAAGGACGAAGAATAAACATAAGGTTTATTCATTAAGAAATTGTTTCCACATAAGTTATAATAAGAATAAATACATAGTAATATATGGAAGATAATATTCGTCATTAGAGGACTTATCTCCATGATTCATGTATCTATTACTTAATACAAATTATCAATGGTTTTTAAGTTGAGACATTAAGTTTGGAAGTATGGACCAAGTGGGAGAATGTTAAGCTCCATTAAGTTTTCCAACTGTAACCTACAGTTATGGAACTAAACTGCAGTCGTTCCTTAATTTTTGGAAACCAACTGCAGTAATTTCCTTAAATTAAGGAAATCAACTGCAATTAATTAATTTTCTGGTTGGAGCTTCTGAAGTGGTCCATTACTCCATCCAGAATTCTCTACCTTGATCTGTGGAACACCTGACACATAGCCATTAGAATCTTGATGGAAGCTTGGCTATAAATTCATATGTTTGGTCCCCAAGCTAGCATCTCAATCCCCTTCAGTCGTTTACGCCATCTAGATGAGAGAGCATAGCTTGGAAGTGCCTTCAGACTTTCTGTGATTTTTCTTTTTGCTTGGATTGAAGGTGGAGTGTTGCTTCAGAGAAGAAGCAAGTGGACTCTGGTTTGCAGCAAGAGCGTTATCAATGGCTGGAGGTAATCGTGGACATATAAAGTTTCATTTTTCAGATTCTTTAAAGTATTCGGAATCGTTGTTGTAGATTTCTTACATGGGTAGATTTGTTAGTGAGTGGATTGATAATAATATTAGGAAGAAGTCTACTATATAACAATGTTGTTAATGGCTTTGATTTAATATGACATTTACATGTGGTTTGAGGTAAGTGAGTGGGTGTGTTTGATTTGTTCATTGTTTTTTTATATGTTGTTTTATTCATAATTATCTTGGTTTATCAGCGTGCTTAAATAAGCCATTTCATATTCTACAAGAAGCCATTTCATATTCTAGAAGTGGTATGAGCATGTAAAATTGTTTGGGGTTAAATTTTTATTGTTGGTATTTCGCCAAAGTTAATCATGTCTAATTGTAACCAAGAAACATTATGATTATTGGTGCATTAAGATGCTTACCTTTTTTATTGGAACATATCTATGGGATATTTTTGAATGGCTTTATGAGGAGCCAAACTCATTGGAATGGAGAAAGGAAGAAGAATGTTCAAGCTTTGTTCCACATTGACATAGCTCATGATAAGACCTCATTTCCAAGAATATCATGAGAAACAACTCCCAAATATGCTGGCACACTGTAGACTAAGATTACCAAGGCAGTGATCAAGTTAAGGTGGTCAGGCTTCACACATTGAAGTGAGAGTTATATAATTTGACTACCCAAGAAGCTGAAAGTATTAGTGACTATTGTGTGAGAGTGAAAGGGGTCCTCAATAAAATGGCTATACTTCGAGGAACTGTAAGTAATGTTGTTTTAATTAAAAAGGTATTGACATGTTTAACACCTAGATGGAATCATGTAGCCATAATCACAGAATAAAGTAAGAATTTGACGAAACTAATGTTTTATCAATAGGTTTGATCCGTCATGCCTCATGAAAAAAAGATTGAAGGACACTCTTGAAGTTGTAGATAAAACGTTTTCCTCCAAATGACAAATTAATAACAATGAAGATGCAAGCAACAATAGTGCCAAAAGAAATCAAGGCCAAGGTATATGGAAAAACCAAAATCCTTCCAGAGGTAGAGGAAGAAGTGGATCAATAAGAAGAGGTAATTTGAGAGGAAGAGGTAGAGGTAGATTTGATAAGAAAAATGTTCAATTTTACTTGAACACTTTGAAAGAGAATGCTGATTGAAAGAATTTAAAAATTCTAACTATGCTCAAGAAAGTAGTGAGTATCCTTGACATCACTTATTTTTATCTTATGCCAAATGTGGAAATACTAGTAAAGATGTTTGGTACCTAGATTTCCAGTTTCTCCAGTCAATTTTTACATATCATGGGCATCTTTAACTTTTAAGAGTTTTCTCAAACCAAAATCTCCAACCTTCAAAAGGTATGTGTTGACAATCAATACATTTCTAGGCTTCAGCTCCAGGTGAATAATAACATTTGCTCCATTGTGGAGATAAGCCATTCCCCTTTCTATATGGAGAGCAAAGTTAATAGTTGTCCCAGTAGGCAAAGCTCCTTTCTCTTTAAGAAACTGATGTAGGTCCCCCCATGAAGGAACTTATTTATCAGCATCAAAGGTGGTTTCTTTGCGACTGCACCAAGAAACTGACAATATTAGGATGCTGCAACTTCACTAGTGATTCAACCTCATTTTTGAAGTCCTATACCACCATTTTATCATCTGAAAGAGTAGGTTTTCTCCAAAACAACCCTTTCCAATGGGAGTAAAATTTGAGAAGGCCATATTGTTGGGGTCGATTTCCCAATCAAATTTATGTTGTAGGGTTGGTGTAACTTGCTTGGCCTCCAATCAACTACCATGATTTCCCAAAGATTCTGCACCATGCCTTTTTTTTTAGAAGTTCAATCATAGCCTCCTAATTAGCACCCTCTGCATCTGCAAGTGGTGAGTTCTTCCAGCATTCTTGAACATTAACATCGGCGTTATGGTGAAGAATGCATTGGGCCACTTCGAAGCACCTGTAGAGAGCCGCCACATGAAGGGGAGTCCTGTTATCATAATCCTAGCATTTACGAGGCTTGAATCTTTCTTTAACAACTTATCCAAGTCCTTGTGATTGTCGTTACAGACGTGCCATAGGACTAAGGAAGTCTGTGAGGGTCTTTCCTTGCCTCTACGGGCATGGTGCGGTGGACCTCCTACTTAGGTCAACATCTCAAATGGAGCTATGAATCCTTTATGATGGACAAACAAAAAACTAAAATCAATAAAAATATACTCTATTATTTCCCTCAGCCCAGGAGCCCCCAGAGCACTGAGGGCTCTCATATCAATTTAAAATATCAATATGCACAATATATGTATTCTATTCATTAAAATAAGATTACACATATACAAAGTGTTGTTTCAAGACAGGGAGACTATTTTGGACACACAATTTGTTGGTTGAAGAAATCTCTCAACCACACATCAAACTACGAACAATTAAATATAGCCAACTCTTATAAAATAAGAACTTACTTCTTAGGTAGAAAGAATCACAACTAGAGACAAGTAATAATTAGATATTCCAAAAGATATTTTGTACACTAATAATACAAATGATAAATGGAAGAGACCTACAAATTTATTCTCTCTCAATCTCCCCTAGAACGATAGGATTTCACCAGAGAAACCAAGAGTAGTTCGAATTCTCTATCTATTAGAATAGGAGAGAGATATCATGGGTATGGAAATCACGTTGATCTTAAAATGCATTTGGAACTTGAAGAAAAAGAAACAATAGTTGATAGCTTAAGAACTGAACTTTAGGCCTTTCTGAAGCCAAAAGAGAAAAAAACTTGAGGAGTGAGGTGTGATACGAAAAATATGGTAGGGAAGGATGATGGCCTGGGTGCAGGCGATATGGATAACCTCTCAAATCTGGTACCAATTTCCTCAATATCAGCCCCAATTTCTCCCTCTGCCTCAATTGGTGTATCAGTCATTAAACTGACAGCTTCATGGATTTCATCCAATTGCAAAAACCCTTGTTAATTGACAAACAGAGCTCTGCTCCTATGAGAATTGTAATTTTAAAATAATTATGCAAAACACTATCGACAGCTTTTAGTGAGGAATTTATACAATATACTATCGACAGGTTTAATGCCCTTCCTTCTTCCTTTTTTCCGATGTGATAACTGACAATCACTATTGACGATTTCTGAAGCATTGACACTTCGTTCTTCCCACCTCCAGGTTTGCGATGAGATCATCTCCATGGACCTGACGCCTCTCTCCAGCCTGCTTTATAATGTTGCGGTTCCAAAACGTCGGAGTTTCACACTTCGGCAGTTCCAAAGGCTCTCTACTCCACTTGCATTTCTCTGATGTGATATTATTCCGGACCTGATATGGGCATGAACCAATCTAATAAGGTTTCACGTCCGGGACAATATTTTGCTTAAAGAAATATCATGAATCCTCTGTGTGAATAGAGTTGTCCACAGAACTTTGTAAAATAACTTAGGAAGCCTGCATGCGCAAAAATAAAAAAAAAACAATCCTAAAGGCTTCAATCAAGCATCATGCTGGAAAATAGGGCAAATTCATCACTTCTCAACTCCTAGTAAAAAAAGTTAGCTGATACGTGCATACAAATTTTCAATTAGCAGAAGGCAATTAATTCAGATAAATAGAGAGAAAAGGTTTCAAGGGATAATGCTTCCCGCCCCCCTCTTGTGAGAGTCCCGTTGTCTCTTATTTATAAATACTTGATAAAGCCTTCTCAGGCCTTATCCTTTACAAAATCATACTTTACATAGAATGATTTAAAGTGTAAAGCTTTATTATAGCTTATCCATCTGTAATATAATTAGCATGTTTTATTCTCAATTCTATCCTATCTTGAACTTAAAAGACATGGAAATTGCTGGCTAAAGGACCCCACTCCCCTGCCTGTATATTTTTTCTGGATTTTGGAATATGTTTGAATACTTTTTCCCTCTAAGTCACATGCTCCTGCATCAGACTCGTGAGGGGAAAATTCTTCATGGGCTCCTGTCCATGAGTTCATCTAGAGAACTGCCTAGTTTTTGTAGGATGTCTTCTGTAACCCAAGTAGCATCAGCAGTTGGTTGTTCCTTCCATTTTACCAAATACTGGAAGTACTCTCGTCCCCTTGTCCTCTTAAACACCTTCCTATCCAGAATTCTTTCTCGCTGCAAATTCTTTGCTGTGGGTAATTGTTTTACCCAATCAATCTATTGGTTCTCTTGATCTTGTGTTGTGTCATCTACAGTCCCACTCTCATACTTGTATAAGTCTGCCACATTAAAAATTGGTGATATTCCAACATGAGGGGGTAACTCAATCTCATAAGCATTTGTAGAGAATTTCCTCAATACTTTGCATGGTCCAATTTTCTTGAATTTCAATTTATTATACTCCCTCTTTGGAAATATCTCCTTTTTGAGATGTGCTAAAACCAAATCCCCAACTTCAAAGCTCACCTCTCTTCTTCTCATGTCTGCTCTAGTTTTGTGCTTGATTTTGTTATCCTGCAGTTGTTGCTTCACTTGTTCATGTATTGCCTACATGTCTGAAGCAAAGTCTTCACCCTTTTCACTTCTCATCTTTTATTTTCCCAAATTTCTTAATTTAGATATTCCTCTTGGATGCATTCCATAAACAATATGGAATGGACTCTATCCTGTGCTCCTATTTGGTGAGTCATTATATGCATACTCAACTTGTGCTAATACTTGATCCCATTGCTTTGGATGTTCTGCAGTAAGGCTCCTCAAAAGATTGCCTAAATTCCTATTCACAACTTCAGTGTGTCCATTAGTTTGTGGATGACACGCAGAACTGAAACTTGATTTAGTTCCCAGCTTCTTCCATAGTTTCCTCCAAAAATGTCCAACAAATTTGGAATCTCTCTCTCAGACAATTCTTTTGGGAAACCCATGCAATCATACAATCTCCTTAAAAAACAAATTAGCAATGTGAGAAGCATCACTAGTTTTATAACATGGAATAATGTGTGCCATTTTTGAAAATGTGTCCACTACAACAAAGATTGAATCATTACCTCTTTGAGTCTTTGGTAACCCCACCACAAAATCCATTCTTACCATATCCCAAGGCCTATCTGGAATTGGTAATGGGATATACAAACCTATGTTTTGGCTCCTTCCTTTTGCACATTGGTAGACTTTGCAAGTTCTCACATACTTCTCCACTTCAGATTTTATTTGTTATGCTTCTTAACCTGCAAATGATACCCCAAATACAGAATATGCGAAGAAAAGAGACCGAGAACACCGAATATGCGAAGAAAAGATATCCAGAACACAGAATAGCGATGACTTTATTATTTCAGAGAGTAATGTTCACTTGCCTCTTCGAGGGGGCAACCTCCAATAGAGCAAAGCTCGATTACAAAGATAAGACATGATGATCCTCGCAGGGAGTTACTATCCTATATATATGACTCCTACAAGTAATACCACGAGTCAATACCGCTTATTACTAATATCGTCAGCCCATTTGCAACTAACTGTGGTTCCTTTATTAATTGCGGATTAACCACTAACAATTATTAATATGGGCTTTATTGACTCTTAACTATGACATGGTCCCATTACATAAATAAGGGGGTTAGGGTGGGACCCTAACATTATTTTTGGCCATAAATAAAATTTGTTTAGCTATTCAAAATTCTTCTCTACACCAAAATGTCCTGCAAGTCCTCCACTATGTTTCTCTTTGATTAAATTCTCTCTCATTGAAAAATTTGGTATGCACAACTGATTTTTCTTAAATAGCAGTCCATCTTGTAGGAAGTAATCCAACCAGTTGCTCCTATCCACCAAAACATGATTTTTACAAGCCTCAAATGCCTCTTTAAAATCTAAATCGGTCTCATATAATTCCTTAAGGAAATCAAAACCCAACACTTGGATTTGACTCTCTTGAAGTAATACATTTCTCCTACTTAAGGCATCTGCAACTTTGTTTGACTGCCCAGTTATATGCTTCAAAACAAAATGGAAACCTTGTAGATATTCTACCCATTTAGCATGTTTCTCATTGAGTTTTGGCTGCTGCATTATAAACTGTAATGCATGGTTATTTGAATAAAGAATAAAGTCTTTTGACATTAAATAATGCCTCCATTGTTTTAATGACTGCATAACTGCGTAGAACTCCTTATCGTAAGAAGAATACTTCTTTTTTGAACCATTTAGCTTTCCACTAAAATAAGCTATTGGTATATCTTCTTGGGTTAAAACTCCTCCAATTTCTTCTATGCTGGCATCACACTTTACTTGAAAAGGTTTCTTAAAATCAGGCAGAACCAAAATAGGCTTTTCAGTGATTTTCTTTTTTAACAACTGAAATTTTTTCTCTGCTTCAGCAGTCCATTTAAATGGTTGTTTGTCCTTCTTTATGGTCTCAATAATAGGTGCGTTAATATTACTAAAATTATTAATGAATTTCCTATAAAAGCTAGCAAGACCATGAAAAATCCTTACCTCAAAAACACTCTTTGGTGAAGGCCACTCCATAATTGCCTTGATCTTCTTTGGATCCATTTTCAGCCCTTCAGTAGAAATAACAAATCCCAAGTATACTAGCTCGTTTTTCATGAATGAACCTTCTTCAGATTCCGCAATAATTTTTCTTGTTGCAGCCTTTGTAAGACATAATTTAAATGCCTCACGTGCTCCTCCTTAGACCTGCTATAGACTAATATATCATCCAGATATAGTATTACAAACTTACCAATGAACTCTTTAAGAACTTCATTCATGAGTCTCATGAATGTACTTGGTGCTTTTGACAACCCAAAAGGCAATACTCTCCACTCATACAGTCCCTCATTGGTCTTAAAAGCAGTTTTCTACTCATCCCCTTCTCTTATCCTTATTTGATGATACCCACTTTTAAGATCTAGTTTTGAAAAATATTTTTCTCCACTCAAGCAATCCATTAAATATTCAATTCTAGGTAAGGGTAATATGTACCTGATTGTGATTTTATTGTTGCCTCTTGAATCTGTACACATTCTCCATCGTCCATATTTCTTTGGGCTCAGCACTGTTGGTACTACGCAAGGACTCAAGATTTCTCTGATCAGCTCCTTGTCAAGCAATTTGTGTACCAGCTTTATAACTTCTTCATTTTATGTAGGAGTCATTTTGTAAGCTACTTTGTTAGGCGAACTTGCTCCAGGAATAAAATCTATATGAATATTGATTCTCCTAATGGGTGGTAATTCATTATGCAAATCATCAACAATAATATCACAATATTTCTCCAACATTTCTTGAATTTCAATGAGTAAATCAGAAACTTTAGTAGAGGTCATTATTACCTTGGGCTTGCAAACTACAGAAAAATTTACCTCATTTTCTTTAATTTGCTTCAAGTATTCCTTTCTTCCATGTAACAGAGTTTTTGGATCAGTCTTCTGTCATGGTACCTCTTCTTCTTGCAGAGGTAGCAACGTATGATTGACACCATCCTTTAGAAACTTGTAGGTGTTTCCTTTCCCATCATGCATGGCTCCTCTGTCATATTGCCAAGGTCTTCCAAGCAATATGTGACACACATGCATGGGCATCACATCACAAACAATTTTGTATTTATACTTGCCCACCTGAAATTCCACTTCACACTGTTCATTTACTAATAATTGGTGTCCCTTTTGCAACCATGACACCTTGTAAGGTGTTGGATGTTTCATTGTCTTCAGCTTCAATTTCTCCACTACTTCTCTAGAGACCAAATTGTTAGTGCTACCACTATCAATGATCATCTCGCAACATTTCCCTTGAACTTTACACACTATCCTGAATAAAGTCTTCCTTTGTGATGGTTCAACCACCTCCTTTGCTGGCTTAAGTAGAACTTTATTAAGTACCAAAGATTCTCCTCTTTCTGATATATTTTCTTCTTCTGCTACTACTGCCACTAGTGCTTCTCCCTCAACTGGAGCAACAATTTCATTCCTCTGATTTGTTTCTACATTCTCTAGGCACTTAAAAGCTCTATGTCCCAGCTTGTTACATCTATAACATCTTATTTCTCTACTGCTTCCTCTGCCTCCTCTTCCTCTAGAACAACTCCCTCTACCTCTTGCATCACCTCCTGTGGGTGCATGCTGGGTTGAGCTACTGCTAGCTCCATCTTTAGGTGTTGTACATCTTCCTCTACCACCTTGACTTCCCCTTCTTCGGAAAGTACCTCTCCCTCTCGAAGACTGCTTCCTCATGAGTTTTTCTTCAGCTCTCAGTGCTACCTCATAAGCATCCTCTACTGATTTAGGAGACAGTAGACTTATCTCATATTGAATTTCCATCCTGAGGCCATTCATATTGTTGAAAATAATACTGAGAGGGTGGG
>APFE031044188.1:0-17858 GCA_000404065.3 Pinus taeda | reverse complement strand
GCTGGCCAAAAATCATGACCAATTTTGGGTGGCGCGGGCTTTGTTCTGTGACAGAGCGTCCATGGGCGCGCCCTCCTTGGAGGAACTGAGCCATTGGCGCGGGTTAGACACTGTGGACCCGCACTAATGGAAAAAGGGCATTTTTTAGGGCTAATATTCAAAAGGTGTCTTCAGGGATATTGAAGTTCATACTTAGGAGAATCCAATGCAATTGTTTTTAAGTTGTGTCACTGGTCACAGGTCCATAAATATGTCCTCCAGTGTGCGAAAGTAGGGGTATCAAGGACGGTGACCAACGGTGACAAATTACTGCGTAACACTACCCTTTCACCCTTAGTGACCCTTTCTTGTAGCAACTTATTCATATTTATCTTCAATTCTTCCATGTCTGTCTTCAAATCTATCTTCAAATAATCCATCTTAGCTTCCATGTCATTCATCTTAGCTTCTACACCTTTTTGGAAAGTGACACTTGATGCACTTGGTTCTTCGAATTTTTATATATCACTGTTGCATTCTCCTCTTTTCAGAGTCATGCTAGAGATTTCAGTTGCCTACTAGGTGTTTCCATTTTCTTTCTTGGAGGGCATTCCAATACTGATAATAATGCTTCACTATGCCCTTTGAATTCCTTCAAAATAATTTTTCAAACCAAGCTTAAGAAAACATTTAAAAAAATATACACACCTTTTTTCACTTTGTAGGATCTCGATATTGCCTCTGCATCTTTGTAATTTCAAATCATCCAATTTTGAAATTGCGACCTGCGGTAGCCCTCTGTGTCCTCTTTCCAATGCCACCAGTTTGACCCCAATTGGATTCTCCAATGATGAGTTATGCCAAATCTTCCACAGTGACTTGATTATAGACTAATTCAGTAGAAGGAACTTGTACGATGTGCCATGTGTCCCTGTTTTGACTTTTGGCTCTGAAAAATATATACAAGAAACTACAGTCTTTCCTCTTGCTGTACCTTCTGACGAAATTTCAATCTGATGCACAGAGAGAAAGTTATGACGATTTTCCCCGGGTCACCTGTTTTGAATGTAATTCAGGATTCTACAAAAGGACCAACTTCCTCAGTTCATATCTCCAAAAATATAGCGCGAAAAGCTCTAAAATTCAGACCTGAGATTCAGTACGATGTCTTCTCAAATGTGTTTTTTGTTTAGCTTTTGAAACGTCGCAGGAAAATGCTATAGCGAAAATTCCATGATGACTTGTTTGGAGCAGCGAAACCCTAGAATCCAAAGCTTTGATACCAAATGTTATGAAACTAGCTCAAGAAAAGATAGAAAAGATTAGATTCAATGCCTTAGAATTCAGCCTCTTTGAGGCAACCTCCTTACCATTACATAAATGAACAATTCTTGGATGATTCAAATGATAAAACCTCCTTTCTATATATAGGAGTCTAAGGAGTCACAATATAACCCAGCCAACCTAACAATAATAATATAAAGCCACAAAAGTAACAATAGAGGGATTCTATGGGGCCTAGTAATAACAATATGGGGACAATAGGGGCACAACAATATTAATAAGGGGTACAACTACAATAGTAATGGGGTAATCACTAGTATTATAGGGACCCAACACCACCCCATTATGAACTAGGGTCCAATGTGGTGATACCTTTGAATACAGAAGATAATCATGTTCCACACCCAATAGTTTGCACAAAGCCATTGGAAGAAAACATTGTTGTTGGTACCAACCTACAAGGGCCAGAAGCAGTTTTTGAGAAAATGGAAGAAGATGATAGAGAAACAGAGTAGCCATAAGAAAAGGGTATTGAAAATGCTACTCTGCAAGGGCCTGCGATGGCTCCAAAGTCATTCAAGGAATATGTGGAGGTTTCAAGACCTACGAAAGAAAATGTTGGGGCCGTCCCCTGAGTTAAGGAGAAGAGAGAAGAAATAAGGGTGAAACAAGAGCTAGTTGATGAGTTTCCTGACGTCAATCCACCAAATCGAACACCAGCCATGAGACCAATGGAGGAGGTCATTATCAAACAAGAATTCACTAAACAATGCACAAAGAGAAGGGCCCCCATCCAAGAAAGGTACCATTTGCAATTTAAGGAGAATATGTAATTAAAAATGGAAATTATTAATCTAAGGAAGAAGGTGCTATGCTTACGAAGATGGGTGAGGCAACATAAGAAGAATTTTGGTTAGGTTGTTGTAAATCCTAGAGCCAAAACAACTTCAGAAGCAGTATAGACCCAACCATTTTTTCATCTGTTTGAGTCGTGGGAATTCTTGTTCACCGTAGAAATTCAGAAATGGCAGACCACCACATCTCGCCTTCAATGAGGTTTATCTCTTTGGAAGACAACCAGGAATGAGTGAGAGGAATTCAGGAGCAAGTTGTGAAACTAGTGATTGATTACATGACCTAGATGGAGAAAGAAAAGTAGAAAAAAGAAAAGCAATAGGAAAAGATTGAGGAACTAGAAGAGAAAGTGCAGCTACTAAAGGCTGACAAAGATGAAATGTTTTCTCTGGCACAACAGGTGATGGCGTGCCAACCTCTTGCTCATAGTTATGCTCTACTCCTCCATGAACAGTACCTGTTCTAATGTTTGGAGAGCATCCATCAGGATATAAGCCATGAAATCCAAGATTCGGTACAGTTTCTGTGGATCCTGAGGGGTCACAATATCCTAAACCAACAGCTGATGTGTGAACTCTAGATGCATGATTATTTTCTGGGGACCGATTAATCGTTCAATATAGTGCCATATGTGGGGGATATTCAGTTGATATCCTTCACATCCTTCATGATTAACCAAGTTAAGTGGAAGAAAGCCTTCGGCACGTTCGAAGAGAACTAAGCGAACATGCCACTTATAGCTTGAGCGAAGCATTTTTAGGTTGTGAATATTTTCAACAAACATCATACCTTCTTGGGAATAGAAGGACAAAAGGGTCAAATACTAGCAACACATAAGTGGTGCGCTGACATGTGTACAAAGAAAATATTTATTTGTCAAGAGTAGGCTTAGGCTGGCTGTCAAAAATGGTGGGTGTTGTCGTCATCTGTAGTAAGGATACGCGAACATTTTGGGGCCCCTAATTTTGTTTAGGCTTTGTATAGAATACCATGATATATCGCATGTATTCAGACTTGTGGGACTTGATGGATGGGTCTGAGATTTTGATTTCCCATTGTTTGGCTTCCAACTGAGCAATACACACCAGCTTATGTGGTACACAAGGATTGGTTGAAGGAATTCCTTCATGCAGATGGATATAAGGTTCCTGGAACAGAAATGGCCACAAAATATGACCTCGTACAACTCCATACTAACCACAGTATCTCTAACTCAGATTTGTGCAGAAGACGAGTTGCATGAGGACATACAAAAAGGCTAGTTGGGGGGAGATGTTGATTGCTAAATTTCCCAATTTTAACCACCTTTTTATCCCTTTCCTGTACTCGTTTCATGTCCTTGTTGGTTGATTTGTATTCTAAACAACAAAGGTATACCTATTGTCATCTCTTTGTGAATTCTTAATCAATGAAGTGTAGCCATAGGGGATTATTTCCTTAAGCGGCTTGCTAACTTAAGTTCCCATTTAGATTCGAAGGAATGGTTATCAAGACCATGATTCAGTGTATGTTGACTATTGAGCTGGCAACACTATCTTTGGATATCATCTGCAATGGTGGTTCAACTTATCGACCAACACAAGTGATATCTTTATATTATGTTATATCTCAAGAATCACTGTGCGTTTGTAGGTATAAAACTGCCATAATCTTAGGCACTTTTAGTTGTTAAATGAAATGTATAAGTAGTGTTGTGAGGTTGGGAAAGCCATCGCTAGGAGATATACGAGAATTCTGAGTTGTAACAACAAACCTCTATAATTTTATTTTGATTAATACAATTCCTAATCTTTTGAGCATTTTATAGTTTTTGATCTTGCAGTAGCCCTAATCAGGGAGTTGGGCCCACTCTCATGACTAGGCATTGTTGGATTAGATGTGTGCATAGGTTTATTTTTGCTGTCTTATTTCTCTGTTGTGTAATGATTTCTGTGTGTTGCTATGAGTCTTAACTTGTTGTTACAGCTATTACTTGTTGTTACACATTGTTATGTTATGATTGATGTTCAATGTTGGGTAGGGAAATTGTGGCCTGCATATACCTTACATGATAGCCTTGAAATAATAAGTCGAGCCCTAGGCTGACAATTAATGTGCTATTGGGTGAATTGTATGATTCATATCTAAAATCAACACAAGGTTTATGACACGCATGCCAAAAATCTAGGAAAAAGTGACAAGTGGCAGGAAGTTTCTAAAATAAACTTGAGTGTAACTCCTAGTGCTAAAATTAGATCCCAATTTTTTAGGGATCTTTTTTCCTTTTTCTTTTTGCCTGGAGAAATTGCATAGTTTTGGAGGGAACCAACAACGTTTCAACACATGCGTCAGAGAACAGCTGATGGAATGCTTTTGTGCAATTCCTTGGTTGAGTGGCTCTAGCTGCCTCTCATGCTCTGCGCAATTTCCCAGGTGAAGACAAGCTGTCGGCTGGGTTTGCGCAATTTCTGAGCCGAAGATCACTGCTGGGATGTTCTATGCAAATTTTTTAAGCAAGGCTATCTATCAGACTTCTCTACACAATTATGGAGAGCAGGGATGACTCTCGGGATGCTTTCCACAATTCCTGAAAGCAAAGGAGATTGCCCTCTAGGACTGCACAATTTTCCAAGACAACGCAAGAACCAGATGTGAACCAAGTCATGGGGCTAGATTGTGGTTAGTCAGCAAAACAAGTAAGTGAACACAAGCTGCAAAGTGAAAGATAAACTTGAATGAAACACAAGTACCTGAGAAGTGCAAGACAAGATGCTAATGTTTTGATGAGGGAGGCTCCAAAACAAAGCGAAGGAAAAATTTTGGAGGGTGGTTGTAGTCGATACAACATTGGAGACACACTGGTAGAACTCCAACTCTTTGTTGGACCTTGTTTCTTATAAATCGAGTCTAATTTCTCCAAAATTAATGTTTGATTCTTTGATCGTCATGGCTTCCTCACTAACTTGAGTTAAAGATATAGTCCTTGTCATTCTCTTGATCAGTCAACAAACATACCAAGCCAAGTCAACCAAGTTGCTTCGATTAGGGAAGAGGGGTATATTGATGCACAAGTAATATAACGGATAGAGTTCTAGTGTAATCTCTGGTGTTGCTCCACTGCCAGTAGGCCTAGACAATACCTTGATGGAGTCATGCAGGACCACTAGCATCGCTCCACTAGGAGTGAGACTAGTTAGTACCCCGACGAAGTTACTTACATCACCTCTCTGCACAAGAAGCCTTTCTCTTCTTTTGCCTTTATTTATTTTTTCATTTTCATTTTCATTTTATTTTTTCAGAATTGTGCATAGGCACTTATTTGTTTTCATGAGGCAGAAGAGGGGTCCCAACTTATTGAGATAAGAAGAGGTTGTTGTTTCAAAGAAGTATCTTATATATACCTCTTACATACTTGTTAAGGTTTTCCCCCCACCATAATCTACTTGACTGAGCTGACAAGGGTTTACTGAATATAGAAAAGCCGATTAGAGTAGGCAACACTAGTTAAAAGTGCAAGTGTTGTGTTTTCACCAATACTCACTCTAAACATAACTTATTTTCCATCAAGGTATCATTGACTGAAGACAAAAATCTCTTCATAAAAAGAGAGGACAATAGATAACCAATTTGTTGACAGTTGTAAAGTCCTCTTGTACTTCACCTTGCTTGTCTTGAGAGCCAAACATGATTTCACGTGACGCTAAACCTATGGGTGCATAACAAGCAAACAAACAAACAAGAAAAGAACAAAAGTAAATGGAAGAAAAACATGAAAGCAAAGAAAAACATGCAAGCAAAGAAAACAATTAAGTAAAGAAAACGATAAAAAAAACAATACTCCTACTCCTAAACTAAATAGTTCATGGGCCTATTCATGTGAAGTGATATTTCCAATGCAACTGCCAACGCATTGGTTGACCCATGTTGGTGAAGGCATGGCTAACTAGAAAGATATTCAATTGAACCAGCACACAAAAAATATAAGATAGTAAAGACCAACACGCTCAAAGTTTAAAATCATCCACAGAAAAGAAAATATTGAAAGTGCAAGAAAAACACTCTATGGACGTACCATGGTGTTGCAACAAACTGTAAAAAAACGATGAGCATGTACACTCTTTTGACCGTGACAAACGAGAAAACATGAAAAAGGAAGAAAAATTATGTTTTGTTAGAGTGCTCATTGTGTATGATCCTCCAATGCATGAGAGATAGGATCATGTGATTGTGGTGGAGGAAGTAAAATATGTAAACTAGATTAATCTTTAATGCAAATAGGAGATTGATGAGGAGCCTCGGGTGTTTCAACAATTTTTTGAGCAGAAGTGGAACTGACCTCAAGAAAGCAAGGACTTGACATAACCATCAGTGTGGGCTGAAGTGCCTCGACAAATTGAGGGGTTTCCATTTCATTAGCAGGTAGATCATCAAAGATTGGTGGCTTATAAAGATCAACAACAAATGAATCAACATCGTGATCGAATGAAGAAGTGAAGAGATCATGACATCCATGATCAGAAAATCAGAGATGTTCATTGACATACTCATGATCGGATGAGTCATACATAGGGGTTGATCAGAAACAAGAATGTCCACCTTACGAGCTTTTAGAAAGAAAATATGATATATTGGGTGGATTCAGAAAGAAATATGTGTCCTCTCCACAATCAAATGACAAACTGACATTTGGTGTGTTCTATGAATAGTCATAAGTAAAAACATCTGGGGATGGATTTTCACAAGACAAATAAGAAATGGAAGAATCACAAAATATATCAAGAAAAATCAGATGAGGCATAGATGAAAGGAGGTCATCCTTCACCGCATGTTCTTCTTTAGATTACCACACGTACTCATCATAAATGAGAACGCAGGTTAGTTGCTCAACACCAACTCCATCGACAACTTGATCCTTGTGAAAAATGAATGTGGTGTCTGGAGCGACAGAACACAACACAGTACAATCGAGAGGATCAACAAAATGAAAAGACAAAGGTTGAGAAAACGAGTTCATGTGAAAACCAATAGGCTTACATGCAAAATCTATGTAGATATCTAGGGTAGGTTGTGTGGGAGGATGTGACAGTTCAATAGATGCGTTCACAACTTCTCCCACATCGCACTATGGAGCTAGAGTTGTTTGATGAGAAATAGATGGATGGTCACCTGTGATAGAAATATTGTTCATCTTGAGTTTGAAAACTTTAACACCGAGGTATGCTGGGAGGGGTTCAAATGACTCTAACACATGTGGATTTGTATATATGTGAAGAAGATACTGAAATCATCCATTGAGAAATTTCCAATCAATTTCATCTTCTGGGATTTGAAAAGCGAGATCACGAAAGTGATCCCAAAATTGCAAAATGGATTCATCAGGTGCTTTCCATAATTGCATAATTTTTTTATTGAGTACTTTACACTAATAATGATAGAAAGCACGGGCCAAATCTTTGATCATCTAATCATAAAAGTGAATAGATGTTTCACAAAATGTGACACACCATTGTGTTGGCTTGAGGGGGCTTGGACCTAGGTTTAGAGTTAGCTACGCTAACCAACAAAAACCTACACTACTAGCCCTTTCAGCAACAACTCTCTTAGTGTAGGATAGAACCTCACCCAAGGTATTATTGGGGGATGAGGAACTAGGTTTCTGCATCTAGAAGGCTATGTGATGTGGGGGTTACACATTTCTCCAGTTTAGGCTTGATTTGACCTTCGCGAACCCTTATCCTTGAGATCCCCAAACTTAAAACGATTTTCAGTTAAACTGAGTTATGAACTTCACGTAAGCGTATAGTCATGCATAAAATAATGTATAATAGTAGATCCAAATCTTTGTGGAGGAATTAAGACAATAATATAGATAAATGGTAGTCATTGAGTGTAAATACAAAAAAAACACAAGTATATAAATTGGACACATAATTGCTTCAAATACTCTTTATTATTTCATATTTTCAATATACAGACTTTCTAGATCGTGTGCACTCAGCTGTGGACTTACCAAGGTCTCTACCCACACAGCTGCAAGAGCCTCCCTCTTCACCCAAAATACAGAAATATCATACCCTTACAGAATCAAAACATATCAAAATCTCATCTAAAATATGACTAATTAACTTGATAAGGCATCCCTTTATATACACTTTCCTATTACAATACCATGGTCTGCAAACCATATGCGGAGCTCAAAAAAATACAAACTATAAGAGGCTTTGACCTTCCTAAATCCCCTTGACTTCTAGTAACATGCATGTTATGCACTCCACTCCTTAAATTACGGATACTTTTGTAATATCTTAACAAAATTGGACTAAGGGAACCCTGTCCCAACAAGCTCCCAACACAAAGATGTGACTGGTCCCCGATTCACTCCATTGGTATGCTCTGTATTTTTTATTTTAGGTTGCCGAACCAATACTTAATTGGGTGAAGCACCTCCGTTCAGTATACTGTTGCTTGGTGAACTTCTTCGACTAACTTTTCCGTAGTCGGTCCTTCTACTACTAAGCCGATTGTCCGTTGTGTTTATTGCATAATCTTGAGCCTGCCTTCCACAGTTTTTGAGAGATTCCTGCCTCTTCTTCCCAATGTTGCATCCGTGTAGTGATAATCTGCATCTTCTTCTACAAATCCTTGGTCCGTGCTTGCAGGGATGTCCCTTCTTTCAATCGCGCAAACCGTTGCACAGGTGATAAGGTGTGTACCATTGCGTTGATCTCATCGTATTGCAATTGCGTATCCCAGATTTATACTTCAATATTTTTCACCTATGGTTCCTCCAGCAGTGAGGCCCATAGTTCTAGCGTGTCTTTGAACAGTTGGCTGCAGGCCTTGACTGTAACGTTGAGTTTTTCCCTATTTGTTATGATGGCAGCCTCACATTTCTCTCGAATCTTCGGTGGTGTTGTGGGCTTCAACTTCAATTGAGGCTTAGTAATTTGCATCTACAAATCAAAATGAACTTTATCCACCTATGCCTTTGATTCTATGAATGCATATGCCAGATGTTGCACTTTGTCTTCTAAAGTGGACTCAGACTTAATTTGGAGCTCTGGAAGCTCATTGCATACTGGAAATGGCTTGCTCTAGATGTGCCCTTCTAATAGCTGCATCATCGTGATATTGGAGAGCCCCTCATTAAGCTCTTCTTCATCCAAATCTTGTGGCTCCATTGGTTGCTTGTTTTTATCCATTTTTCCTTTTTGTCTTTGCTCGGTTGGAATTTTCCGCGGTGATTACTGAATTGTGGTTTGCTGCAGTTTTTCCTACTTTTTTTCTTCTACCACAGAGGTAGTAGGCTTTGGCCTCGACGACCTGGGTGTTGTAGCATGGAATGGTGGTGTTGTAGTCATCATGTTCCCTAATCCTCTCCTCAATAATTCTTGCTCAAATTCCTCCCAACTCAGGTAACTAGACATGTAGCAACACACTCAGCTCTTTAAGCACAAGAACACATAGTAAATTCTCAAGAAGCAAAGTGTCCAAATGTGGAGTGAGGTGCAATATTTATAACCTTATTCAAATTAAAACTATCTATTCCCCCTCCAATCTTCCTCATAAATGCAAATTTGGTGACATATTTTCCCAGATTTGCACCTTAAATGAATTTCCCTTGCTCCTTTTAACATAAAACTCCCTGTCAAATCAATTGTAGCTATTCCAGCAGTCACTTTCTAGGCAGACTGCGCGAGACCCTTCCTCATGGCGCAGTTACCTCATTGAAGCTTCCACCTATGCCATCTTCCAAAACATCGCACAACCCTCCTTTGATAGAATTTTTCCCCGATAGAGTAGTTTATAGTCGTGTGCTCTCTTTCAACTGCTAGAAGCACTAAGAATTTCCTCCTGTCATGTAGTCATTGCGTAGAGGTGCAATTTTCACTATAAACCTTCAATCTACTCCCATTAATCCTGCTAGGAAATATTCCCCCATTCATTTTCATGAGCTAAAATGCACCACCACATGAAATATCCTTAATTACATATGGTCCTAGCCAATGCATCTGAAAATTCCCTAGAAATTTGTTAAACTTGTTGTCATACATCAGGACCAAATCACCATTCTTGAAAGTGTGCTACTTAATGTGATGATTGTGCCATGCCTTTTCTCTAGATTTTTGCACCTGCTGATGAAAGCCAACATAAAAGTAGTCTTCCTCTAATGCAAGTAGTTGCACTAGGCATTTCTCCATTACGTTGCGATCTTCCATCTTGGTTACTGCTGCGATCCTTAGGCTAGGCACTATGTATTCCATCGACATCACTTCTTCTTGTCCATAAACTAGTCAAAATGGCATTTCCCAGTCAATTTCTTACAAGTTTTCCTATATGTCCATAGAAACGCAAGTATGAACACATCCCAATCATTCTTATTAACTTTGCAGACATTTGTGAGGGCATTCTCCAAGATCTTGTTGAAAGCCTTGACAATTGCATTCACCCGAGGATGATACAACGTACTCTTCTGATGGTACACCTCGAATTCTTCTATTAAAGATGCAATTGTCTCATTCAAAAAGTGTGAACCTCAGTCACTCATTGGAATCTTCGACCATCCAAACCTTATCATAATAAACTCAACTATGAACTTCACAACAGTGTTTGCATGCCAATCCTTCACAAGTTGTGCCTTGGCCCCCCTGGTTAAGTACTATGTCGGAGTGATAATATAACGTGCTCCCGTCTTCTTCCCTGGTGGTTGAATAGGTCCAACAAAGTAAATTTCCCATTTATCAAATGATTGTAGCATGACTTGTGGATTTAATGGAAGTTCGTCCCTTCGCAATGGCATACTAGTCCTTTGACACACATCGCACGCGCTGCAGTACTCCTTAGAATCTTTATGTACCGTAGACCACCATAATCCTACTTGTAGGATCTTTTGTGCATTTTCGTTGCCTGCATAGTATCATCCAATGACTCCACCATGTACTTCATCTAGAATATTATGCCTTTCATATTCAGGCACATATCGATGTAGAACTTCATCTGACCCTATCTTATATAATTTCCCTACAATCATAGAAAAATCTGCAACCAAAACAACTAATTCCTTCTTTTGATTTTTTGTATAAGCTTCAGGAGCTACGCCGCATAAAAAATATGAATAATGTTTACAAAATGCTCATGTGAAACCTTGACAGTAAAGAGCTTCATGTTAGGCAATCCTTCATCAATATTTGTGGGATATTCACCATCTCGATCCGAGAGAGGTGGTTCAGCCCAACATTCAATCTCCCGGGCTTCACTATCACTTCAAAATCATATTCTTGGAAACGGAGAAACCATCTATAGATTTCCCCCCCAACACAGGCTTATTGACTAAGTACTTCAAATTAGAAAGGTTTGTATGCCTGAATTTTTATAGTGCATAAACCATGGCCAATCCTTTGTGCTTTGTGGTTGAATATTTCTTCTCAGCCTTATATAGTATTCGATTGGAGAAGGAAATTAGGTGATCAATATCTCTCACCCTTGGTTGAGTCAAGATGGCTCCCAATGCTATACAATACGCATCCACATGCACATGAAATTCTTTCTTCCAATCTGGTAATACTAGGATTTGTGTCGTAACCATCTTTTCCTTTAGGGTATCCAAGCTCTTTTGACAATCATCATCTCAGTAAAACATAGCATCCTTCTTCAAAAACTTCTCTATGGACGCAGTGATATGTGCATATGCCTTAATAAACTTCCTGTAGTACTCAGTATGACCCAAAGTCATGTGTAGCTGCTTTATGTTCCTAGGGGGCTCTAAATTGATAATTACAAAATTCTTAGCAGGGTCTACCATCAATCCCTACTTACAGAAAACATGTCCCAAAAGTATTCCATAAGGTACTTTCTACATTTATCCAACATCAGGTGCAGATTAGAGACATGTTTCTTGACCAACCCAAACATTGTCCAATCATCAAAGTAGAATTACAAAAATTTATGAATGAATTCCTTGAACGCTGTGACTACCACCCTTGAGAAGACCGTAGGAGCAGTTTTTAGTCCAAAAGGCATGACTGTATACTGGAACGACCCCCATTTTGTAGTGAAGGTAGTCTTGCTTCTATCCTTTGACGCATTCTTAATTTGGTTATATCCTCAAAATCTATATATAAATGAATAAGCTTCCTGTTCACCAACATTTTCGAGAACTTCATCTGTAAATGGCATAGGGAATGGATCATGTACGCATGCATCATTTAACTTCTGCCGGACCACCATAGGAATGACCCATTCATATTCTTCTACTAGCTCAATTATTCTTGCCATGAGCATCTTATCGAGTTCCTCTCTTACCTTTTCCTTGTATTTTGGATTCAACTGATAAGGGTGCTACTTGACTGGTTTTGCATTTAGCTTTAGATTGATCTTCATCATACCCAAATCTCCTACTATCCCTTTCAAGACAAAGAATTTAGTTGGAAATAAATCCTAGTAGTCATGTGATAATTCAATGACCTTATCCACGTGTCTTCATCCCAATAGTCACCAATGTTCATGAATTTTGTTTCTGCTTCTGAGCTAATATTTACCTATTTTGTGCACATCGGTTGCAAGATATTAGGGATCCTTGTGTCAGGCCCATCAACTTTGCGCAGTCCCTTTAGCTCAGGGATATTAATATTCCACGGATCCTCATCACCTTCTTCTGTAGTAACCTTACAACACTAAAGCATTTTTTTGTTGTATACTCCAGTCAGGTTGTATCTAAGTGATAGGCTCTATGGGCGTTCGAAATATTGCTGCTTTAATATCCCGAAGCGCTTCATCAATGCATTCGATCCCATCTTCAAAACTGAATGTTAACAAGAAACTCTCCTTCATTTCATCCCAATCAGCAGTCCCATGTTGTAGCTCTATCTCTAAATACCAGTTCCTTGGAATAACATCCAATGTATGAACAAAGATATACAACCACTCTGGTTGAGGTACCTCACCCCACGCCTTAGTCCATTGAGCTAGATGTTCATGCAGATCATCCTTTCCTGTGTACTATTCAATGAGTCTGGTGTTTGCATATCCAAATCTTAATTGCATCATTCTACGATATTCCTTCCAGTCAAAAAAATTATCATTGTGCATACCCCGCTAACTTGTAGGCATAACTCTCAACACTAGATCTAAGGCCTAGAATCGATGTTCCTCTAGGATGTCCTTGTCAAAATGGTCAAGAAACATATTGATATCATCCATGCCATCATAATAGGGTAACTTACATACCTCAGTAGATATACAACGTAGTGACTTTGTAAGCCAATTACATCGCAATATAGAGACTTCATGCAACTGATTCTGCCAGTTTTTTAACTCTTCATCTAAATCTAATTGGTAGGAACTATCCTTCTCCCAGTTGATCCTTCCACCCACAGTAAGATTGATCCAATATTAATTTTTCATAGTTAGCTTATATATGTGTTCAATGTCTTTGTCTTTATAGTAATCATGGTTTAGTTTTGTGTATTGTGCACCTTCTACTGGATCCAACAGAACAATCACTCAAAGATCATTCTTTTAAAATACAATGCTTTGCTTCTTTAAATTAATGATTACATTCATGTCAAAGGCCTAATCAATCCCGAGCAACAATGGGTATGGATTACTATCATCTACTATCTCAATAACTTTGAAATCTGCCACTTCTCTTGTGCCTTCAATAGCTACAGTTACTTCAGGTAGGTGACCCATTGGAATTATCTTTTGCTGATTCGCCATGCACAACTGAATTGGTGACCACTGCAAATTAGGCTTCCCCATACGCTCCCAAGTTTCCTTTGGAAGTACATTAGCATCAGAGCCCAAGTCTAGGATTATCTGGTCCATTTCAAAATCACCAATATGCATTTTCAACTGCATCTCCCTACTAGTTCTCCTCTTACCTTATTTACTGCGCATTGTTTTGGTAACAACTTATCCTTGCTGGCACAGTTATCTATCAGTTCTTGTAGTCCTTCAACTTCCTTCTAATCTCATAGTAACTTCATGTAGGTTTGCAGAAATGATTTTAACACTGTGGGATCTGAATCTCACACCGTAGTAGCTTCTCCAGGTTTCTCCTTTTGTGGAACTAGTGGTATCTAATTCTTAGATGTAAAAGCACCTGGATCCATAAAACGTTTTAATGCCTCCATGAAAATTTGTTTTTCTTTATGTAGATAAAATCCAACATTATTCTCACCATCTTTTTGAAACCATAGATCTAATTCTGGCTATTTTTCGTCAACCTTGTCTCCATCGATGGTTACACTGCTTCGCATGACTATGTTGATACTGGGATCGTGTTCACGTGGCTCAGATCTCATCATATAAATGTTCTGCATCGGCTGTTGGTTCTTCTTCTCCCGCATCTTCGCTATTAAGAACGAGCAATCTTCTATAACGTGATCAAATTGATGACAATACTGATAAGAAGGGTGCGTTGGATTCTAACAGTCATGAGCAAAGTGTCCTGGTTCTCGGTAGTTGTAACAAATAATTTGACCCCAACCTCTTCAAACTTCTCCTCCTCA
This sequence comes from Pinus taeda, assembly GCA_000404065.3. Classification (NCBI taxonomy): domain Eukaryota; kingdom Viridiplantae; phylum Streptophyta; class Pinopsida; order Pinales; family Pinaceae; genus Pinus; species Pinus taeda. The sequence continues at coordinate 3,249 of APFE031044188.1, read as the reverse complement.
TCTTCTTCCCCATCCTTGGAATCCTTCATGAGATGTAGGTGAGCCTTGATCATTTTGTGCACGGTTTTTTAGCTTGCATTCTATACAATGGAGTCTTGTCCATCCTTAATTGATAGCTTCGACAATTCCTTTCATCATGACCAACCAATTTACAAAAGATACAAAAGAATTGCTTTGGAGATTGTATAAAATTTTGTAATAGAGAGTTGTCTTGATAATTAGCAGATGCTACACCAAGCACTTGCGGTTGTGCTTGATCCGGTGGAAGATTCTAGCTTTAGTGGTTTAGGACCTCTCGTAGCTATATAATCTTAGAATACAGGGTACTGATATTTATGTTGATGTTCAGCCTTGCACTTTGTGCACCAATCTTCAGAATGTGTTTCCGACATAACCTCCTTTCCCTTCTTCAGATTCTGCAACTCCATATGCAAGCATACTAACTGCGACTGGATCTATTGAACTCTTATATTCATGTCTTGGATCGATGAAGCTTCTAGCTTCATCACAATTTCCAACGATTTGACCTGAGACCCAATCCTCTACTGAGATAATGTCAATCTTAAGTGTGGTAATAACGAAGCTATGTACCAGTCCCTATTTTTTTCATCTGAAATATGAAGATTAGCTTGGATCAGTAAGCACTTCAGTTGTTGATCTATATCCCATGTAGACTCATTAACCCTCTCCTTGATCTCCTTGATTTCGGTCACACACTGAGCTTGCGACTTGGACTTCCTAAATTATACATTCAATGCATCCTTCCCTTCGTGTTAGCTAATGAAGCAACTAGATGAGTCATATTGTATCTGATGTATGAGGTAAGCACTCTATCTTGTAGCATTGTAACCAGTTGCACTTTATTCATGTCGTCATTTTTGACCTACTACACTTTCCACACAACTTTTGTGACAAACAAAAATTTATCAGGATCCTCTGATCCATCACCCCTAAATATAGGCATTTTTATTGTATTCTCCATACTGAACATTGGAGGTGAAGGTGAAGGTGTAGGTTTATGAGGCAGAGGTGAAGGCAGAGGTGGAGTGGATGGATGTGGAATCCTAGAAGTACCATGATTTATTGACCGCATCGCACCCCTAGGTGTACTAGGGCTACTTATTTATTCCTCACTTGTAGACTCTCCCAATAAGGGACTGTATTCAGTTTCGACAAATTTGTTTAGATCTACTTTGAATCACTTTCCACTTCACATAGATCCAGTTTGACCTCTCTTAAACATTAACGTAAAGGCATAATCCCTTTTTCACACAATATAATTTTAATCTAGGTTTTTAGCTAATTCAAGTACTTACCTCTCGGAACTTTGAAAAATTGGTGTTCAGCTTCTCTATAAGACACAAATGTATATATTGCAAATTAAGTGATGAAACCTATAGGAATTTACAGGGTAAGTTCCTTAGATAGAACACCAGAGGACACCGCTCACAAATAGATTACAGATCAATACACTAGTATTCTTGATGTGGTTAAAACCCTCAAAGAGGGAAACTGTCCACGACCTAAGCCAACGTCGCCACTTCAGGAAATTTGTTAATAAAAGAATTAAAATTTACATAAGCTTCTCTCATGAACGGTCACCCTACAAATGACCCTCCATGTTCTTTAAATATGGATCGTGGACCAATTGGGTGTTAAGCCACATATCAAGTGTCGGTAATACCAAGGAGAGAATGAATCGTTAGATCACTTCATGTCTAGAACATATCATGACCATTGGATTGTAAGTTACAAAAGCATATAGTAAAGAAACACACTTTACCTAAATCTACACTAGACCAAGTTATACTTAACTATTTCGTATGTGTCGGAATATCCTAACATCCCCATTTAAGAACAACTTGGGATAGGATTGAAGGATGTACAAATATGACACAATAGGAGAAGGAAGGAGGAATTAGAGCCTACCCCCCCTTAGTGACAACTTCCTGATGTCCAACCATAAATTGAAGTTTAGTAAACTTCGCCTCTGTGAGAGCATTTGTAAAGATGTCTTCAACTTGATCATTGGTTGAACAATATTGCACTTCAATAACATGGTCATGAATGAGCTTTTTGATGAAGTGCATGTGTAGTTCAATGTGTTTGCTACGCTGATGTTGGATTGGATCTTTGCATAGTTGAATGGCACTTTGATTATCACACCAAAGTGTAGTTGGATGTTGCTGCTGAAAGCCAAACTTTGACAGGATCTAATGAAGCCACATGACTTCCTTACTAACTTTTACGACACCACGATACTCTGCTTCTACTGAAGAAAGAAAAATGGAACTTTGTTTCTTGCAAGCCCATGTAATAGGTCCAGAACCAAGAGTGAAGACATAACCTGCAATATACTTCCGATCATCAGGTTCACCAACCGAATCGAAATGAGTGAAACCAACCAATAGAGGAGATGCTTATGTACTGTAATAAATCCCAAAATGATCTTTACCTTGAATATAATTAAGTATTCTTTTAGCTGGTTTCCAATGAATTTCATGTGGGTTTTGCATAAACCGGGCAATAAGGCCAACAACAAAGGAAAGGCCAGGGCGAGTATGGGTCATATACAATTTTTTTCCTACAAGTTGATGGTATAAGGTAGCATCAACTTCAAGGGAAGTACAAGTGACTGAAAGTTTGGCCCTAGGTTGAAAGGGAGAAGGGGTTGGCTTATAGTCTTCCATGTGAAAGTGGCATAGAAGATCACAGGCATACTTGGACAGGGAAAGGGAAATACCTTCCTTGGATTGCAAGACTTGAAGACCAAGAAAATAATGCAAGTGTCATAAGTGTATCATTTCAAACTAATTTTTAAGGCTAGAATTCACATGGTTTATAAGGTTGGGATCACTACCAGTAAGGATAATATCATCAACATAAAGAACAAGAATGATAAGAGACTTACCCACTTTCTTGGTGTAGACAGTATTGTCAGAATGACACCTAGAAAAGCCATTATCTAAAAGAAAGCTATCCATTTTGGTATACCAAGCCCTAGGGGCTTGCTTGAGATCATAAAGGGATTTCGTAAGCGAACATACAAGGATGGAGTTAGTTTGTATAAATCCAGGAGATTGTTCCATATATATTTCTTCATGCAAGTCCCCATGCAAGAAGGCATATTTAACATCTATCTGATGGAATTCCCATTTGAAAGAGGTAGCAAGGAAAAGAACAAGGCAGATAGAGTTCATTTGGGCAATAGGGGAGAAGGTTTCAGTATAGTCAATGCCTTCAACTTGT
>APFE031044180.1:2171-13265 GCA_000404065.3 Pinus taeda | reverse complement strand
CGAATAAATTATTAAGATATTTTAATTTGACCTTTTCATATTTAGAGAGTCGAGAAAAGGACGAAAAGTTGACTCTAGGCTCCTTCGAATGTTTTTCGAGCACGAAGTGACAAGCCGCTCGCTTACACCTTTTCTGTTTGACAGTCTGAAAAGGATCAAAAGCTGACTACTCTGGAAATCTAAGCAAGAGGGTGTACCAAATGAACCATAAAACTGCTTATACACCTTAGCGATCAGAAGACCACCAAGGACTTTCCGTACTGCAGTCAATCTTTCTGAATGCTGTGTTTAGTGCATTACGGTCCGTAGGGTGGCAGACTCGGCTTCCTAAGGATAAAAGGTTGTAATCCTATAGGGGTCTCCCAAAATATACGCGACGGTACATGGGAGCACAGTCCGTACTGGTACCTATCGCTTCACCGTGGAGGAATCACCCAACCACTCGACGATAAACCACTAGGCTTAACGGCGCCGGAACACGTCTCTAGCCTAGACCTCTAAAGTATGAGTGTTAGATTCCAATGCGTTGTTAGGTTCATTGAATAAATTTTACGTTGATCTTTTAATTAAGTTTCGGTTTGCTGGCCTTAGCGAATGTAATCTCTCGAAAAACTAAATGCAACTACATGAGAAACTGAATTCGTTTTGTTTTTTATGAAAACTAGCTACAGGAGAGCGAAGAGGTTCATGTAAACAAAACGATGTCCAAATAATTCTAATGCATCTAATCGATAAGAAAGGAAGAACTCTTTTTTTTTTTTGAAACAAAAAGAATTACCACAACATGACTGAATGATAAAAAAAATAAAACCTTTTTCTTTTCTTTTCTTTTTTTTAAAAAAAAAAAAATGATGATGCACGTAAAGCTTTCAAGAGATGTTCATTTTCAGAAAATTGCTTGCAAAGAAATTAATAGCCAGTTTTTGAAACAAAACACAAAAACCTAACAAGGCAAAAGAAAAACGAGATTTTCATGCAACCATGTAAGTTGAGTTCTCACGAAAACGAGGAAAAATGAGTGGGCTACAAGCAAGATATTTGCAACATGAAGTGCAAAAGCCGAGATAACCACTAGGAGAAGATAAAAAATCTGATGATAACAGAACTGGGTATGTAAATCGTCAATCCAACGGGAGGTTTGATAACACAACAAGAACAAAATGTGAAATCGGAAAGCAATGGCAAACAACCGAAGGACGAGACACTACCAGTCAGTAATCAGCTTAACAGACTCTCAGAAAAGCATACACAGAGCAAAAAACCAGATCCAAGCAACAGAGGCTGACCAACAGGCTTTAAAACAGATCCGACCAGTGTGGCGCGACTGTGGGCCTGCAACTCGCGCTAAACAGGGTGTAGCGCGAGTTGTCCGAAAGCAGATCGCGCCCAGTAGCGCGACTGTTCAGAGGAAAAGTGCGCTGGCAGGAAACTGACAGGCAAAAGACAGAGGCGCGACTGTGAGCCTGAAACCCGCGCTAAAAAGAGTGTAGCACGAACTTTCTGAAGGAGATCGCGCCCAGCAGCGTGACTGTTCAGAGAAAAAGTGCGCTGGCGCGAGCTTGCTAGATAAAAAAAAAAGAAAAAGCACTAAATAGAGCCAGTGAATGAGGGATAACAAGAACTGTAGGCAAAGAAATTGTTCAGACAAGAAAATGACAGCAAAAAGACATGCGAAGCAAGACCTATACCATCCAGTTTGTAAATCAACCCGGAGATGGACTGAAGGGGCGTTGATCTACTTCACTTCCGCATGGCGGAAGTGTTTCGAAGGCTGCCTGGCCGCTCTTCAGGCTCCGTCCTCGATTTACAAAATCAGACAATATAGCTCAAACAATCAATAGACAAACTCCCCAGTGGAGTCGCCAATTTGTTGCGGAGGTAAATCCCCTCTGCGGACAGAGGTGGATCCCACTAGCCCCACAGGGGTCTAGCAACAATCAATCACGTTGCATGCAAGTTTCTAGCTATATAATTTAAAAGTCGATCTAGGAGACCAACCTGGGATCCAACGCTTGTTTGTTGTGGGGGGAAGTGTCGCTCCTGTCCTCTATCTCCGGCCGGTCGCTATTCACACATAGATACCTGCACAAGTGAAGAATAACCCACAACAAGCATAAAATCCAAAAACATACAGCTATGTACCAGTCAAGCAAGATACAATTCACATATCACTGATGTAACACATGAATGAAACCATAATGACAGTCGCTTTGCATTAAAAGGAATGAGAGAAGAGATTACAACCACTTAAGGCTTGACACTGTAAAACTCCTCTAGCTGGGTGGGCAGTCAGTCTGACACGTCTTGCAAAATCACTTTCTCTCTCAACAATCCGGCAGCATAACCTTACTTTCAACTTTTAGCTCAAAAACTATCTCTCTCACACTAGCTTGTTTACTCTTTTGCTTTAGCCTCCAAAAACTAGCCTGTTCATTATGGGGAGACAGGCTTTTATAGATAAAGGGAGAGGAGATATGCATTGTATGTGGACACATTCTGAGTTTTGGTAATGTCTCATAATAGCCATTTCCTTGGATAGAAAATCCGAAACCCGGCTGCTTTTGTGGGCTTTTTCCTTCAGGGAACTGAGTGAGTCGGAGGGGAAAAAGCATTCTAGCATGCGCTGGCCAAAAATCATGCCCAAATTGTGTGGCGCGGGCCGTGCTCTGGGACAGAGTGCTTATGGGCGCGCCCTCTTTGTAAGGACTGAGCCATTGGCGCAGGGTAATATACTGTGTACCCGCGCTAATGGGAAAAAGGCATTTTCCAAGGTTAATCTTCAGAGGGTGTCTTCAGGGTTATTGAACTTCATACTCAGGGGGCCTCAATGCAAGTGTTTTCAAGTTATGTCACTGGTCACAGGTCTGTAAATGTGTCCTCCAATGTGTGACAGCGGGGGTGCGACAAGGACGGTGACTGACGGTGACAAATTACTGCGTAACAGTGGTGATACCCTATTGTTAAAATATCCTTCAAACCCAAGAGCCCTTTATCTCAATTCCTCACCTTGGGAGATTAGGCATTGAGGAAGAGTTCACTCAATGTTCTCGATTACTGATGCCCCTTATCAGGAGGGGTCAAATTTGTCAATCTAGTCCAAGTTATTCCTTGAAAACTAAGAACTTCCCTTTTGGCAAATCCTTGGTGAGAGTATTTATAACCTGCTCATTTTTTGATATATCATGGAGGATAACGTCTCCTCTCTATACAGTGTCTCTAATGTAATGATATTAGATGTGTATATTCTTGGACTTGTCATATATGAGGTTCTTTTCCAACCATATCCCACTCCAGTTGTAGCAATATAGTATAGTACTGTCTAGGACCTACTAAAGTATCTCACCAAATATCTTCCTAAACCAATTTGCTTCACAGCTAGCCATGCTAGTGGCATGTACTCATCCTCAGAGGTACTCAATGCTACAAACTTATGCTTCCTTCTCATCCAATATATCATGGCATATCTGAGGATAAAATAATATCAATATGTACTCTTTATGCCGGCAACATTTCCTACTAATTCAACATTTGTGTATCCATGAAGTCAAACATCTATGGCGTAATATCTTAAACCAAAGGTGATCCTCCCATGAAAATATGTCATAATGTGTGTGGAGCAACCCAATGTGCATGGAGGGGCTCATTCATGAATTAGCTCAACATGTTCACCGAATAGCATATGTCTCGAGGGATGTTCACTAAGAACATCAGAGCCCCATTCAACTGTTTATTGTTGGATGGATTTTCCAAAATGGGTCCTACATCTTCTCTGCATAGCTTCTTGAAATTCATTTCCATCGGTGTGGGTATGGAGTTTGAATTTGTCTTTCCAAATATCTTCAACAACTTCACGACATATTTTATGTGTGAAAAGAAAATATCATAGGGCCTTTGCCACACATCAAGGCCTAGGAAATAGCGCATGAGACAAAGGATCTTCATCTCAATTTCAGATGCTAAATCACTCTTACATTTGATCATCAGTGGCTCCCTACCTATAAAGAATAGATCGTCAGCATATAAAACCAAAATCAACAACATACCTTGGTCCACCTTAAAGTAGATGCTGGGATCGACATTACTTCTTGTCAATACTAGATTCACAAGCTAATTGTCTATGTGATTGTACCATGCTCTAGGGCTTACTTCAAACAATACAATGACTTATGCAACATGAAAACATATGCCTTTTGGTCCTCTACTTCAAATACCTATTGTTTCTCAACGTAGACTTCTTCTTGTAACATGCCATGAAGGAATGTTATCCTCATGTCCGTTTGATGAAAGGTCAATCCTTGATTTGCAACAAGAGAAATTATCGAACAAATCGATACATATCAAGAAACATGTTCAAATATACCATCATAATATTCTCCCTCGGTTCAAGAGAATCCTTGGGTCACAAAGCCTGCCTTATATTTATTAATTCTTTCATCAACTCGATGTTTGATCTTAAATAACCATTTCGAGGCCACCACAGATTTCCCCTTTAGTCTTGGTGTTAACACCCAGGTTGTTCCCTATGACTCCCAAGGGAATACGGCCGGGGTAACCACTAACCAATCTTTGGATTACAGCTTCTAGCCCAACTGTAATCAGAGAGGGCTCTCTCTTTAAGGTTTGTCCCTGTTCTATGGAAATTTTAGGCTAGCTATGAAATTTAGGTTTTGGTTTATGTTTGGTTGGGAGGATGTCTTTCTGAAACTTTTAAAGAGTAGTTCTGCAGGTAAAATTAGTCCATTGGGCAATGGAGTCTGTGGCTGTTGGTTTCTTGAAATCCTGAGTTTGATGCAGCTGGAGTTACAGGGCCATTTAAATATTTCATGAAACAAACTTTAAATTGTGATTATGAATTTTAAACAACCAGTGAAAAGCAGTTAAGAATTTTTCACTAAGCTAAGGTGTGAGAAAGGGATGTATTCCTCAGGAGCAAACTTGAATTCCTAAAACAATAACCACTGTGATGATATAGTGTGAAAGGGTAGCAACTAAGAATTATGCTTTCATTACTATAACTAAAGAACAGACATTTAAATATAGCTTAGATTGAGTTCAGGGTAATCTATGATTAAATCCCGGAACTATTCTTTTTCCTTGCTATTAACTGTTTAAACATGGGAAACATGAAAGATATATGAAGGATAACAAACACATAACAAAGAGTTACAAGAGAAACTCATTGAGTCATGAGATACGCAGGAATCCTGCAACTTTCAGCTAAACACCAGACAAGATCAAGCAACACAGAGCTTTGGAAATTCCATCATCCTTTGTATTATTTCTCTGAGGATTACAGTAAAAGAGGAGCAGAATAGATATAAAAAATCTCTTACATCCAATGTCCAACCCCTGCTAACAAATGTGAGGGGGAATATATAGCAGTCTCATACAAAATATCTCAGGCATTGAGTCATCTAAGAGGGAAAATATCTTCATTAACTCGTACAACAATTACAGATAGAAATTTATTACAATCTTTAATGAAACATTAAAGGCTCTTAACTCCTGTCAGTACACTTTGACCTTTGGAGCTCACGGAGTCGATTGAGCGCTTTGTTATAACTGCTGAATGACGTGTCCGTGCAGCTCTGTCCTCCTGTAGCTTCTCGGCCCTGACATCTGTGACTGCTAGTGCTGTTATGGTGGTCGAATACTTGTGCTGAGTTGGCTCAGCCTCTTTCTGCATACCTGCTGATGTGTCTTTATCTTCTTGTGTATGAAAACTTTGAATATTTTCAAAGAATAATAACATAATTACTGACTTTGATTTAACAGTAATTGTATCAAATTATCCCATACATCCTATGTAGGTAATCGATGCCTCAAAATTGACCCCATGGTCTCATCTGCCTCTGTGTACTTGTAAAAATGGGGAGGCTCATCAAACAAATGTGTGATTTCATTCATAATAAAAAATAAACTTTCTACACTATTGAAAAGGGTTTGTCCTGTTACTGGTCCTGTTGCTGCTGATGTACTGGCTGTCTTTGAAATTTGATTCCTAGCAAAGGTGTTCACTCTCTTAGCATATTTTTCATGTGAGAGCAACTTTCCTGATGGCTCCAGCAGGCCAGGCAGACCCCTGTTTTGCAATGCCAAGAACCTGTTCTGGAATTTGTTGATGTCTGCTTGCATATCCTGGGTTCTTCTTTCCAGGGTCTGAAATAGGTTTCTTAAAGTCAGGACCCTTTTGATCAGTGAAATGGTCTATGTCCTATTTCCAATTCCCATTTTGATGAGCTGGGAGCTTGTTTTGTAATTCAGCACATTTATCATTTTAGTGGAAATCTCAGGCATGTTGCCTAGAGATGCCCTTGCACATTGGATCTCTCTGTGTGCTTTTCCAATGAGCGTTATTTGCTCATGGATGGCTTCAATGTACTCCCATTGGTCTGTGATGGACTGGCCAATATTGGCCCACAGGACCCTCTTAAGTTCAGATGTCACTTTGTCCAATGTGAGCTCTTTTTCTAGCTCAGTTATTCTTTTCTTGAGGGCCTTTACCTCCCTTTCTCTTTCAGCCACATTCTGCTTGGACTTGTCATATTTCTCATTTATTTTTGCCAGACTGTCCTTGGCTTGATTTAGCTCTGACATTTGAGACTCCAAGACTTGAATTTCATTCCTCAGCTTTTGCATGTCAAGGCTTTCAGCCTGCTCTGTTGTTGGTGCTGAGGTGGATGGTGCTGCCTGTTGTATCTGCTGGCTAGGAGGGGCAGTGGTTTGAGGGATTTCCTCAAGATTTATTGTTTCTGGAGGAGGTTGTGAGGTTTGTCCTGCCTCCTTTTGCTGTAATGCTGCCTCCAAGGTAGCCTCTGATTCCTGCAGCTTCTCTTGGGTGTGGATGAGCTCTTTATATAACATCATCAGCATAGCAACGGCATCCTTATCTTGCCTGAGCTAGGCAATCTCTTCTGTTTGAGGATGAAGAGTTGTTGGGATCTTCAACATTTTTCTCAATGCTGCCATATCAACATCCCTCAGCTTCAGAATCTCTTGTATTGCCTTGGCATCTTTAGGATCATGTCCAAGATCTATTATGATTTCCTCTAGAGCTTTGATCCTATTGTCTTTTGCTTGAGAGGAAGCCCTTTCCAGCTCAAGCTGTGCAGTAGTGTTATTCAGGCTATTTTGCAGCCTATAATTCACCAAGGTTTTATCTGCCAATGTGGCATACACCATCTCACATGTTTGTTTATGCAATTCAATTTGATCCATTGGGTGGATGTCTTTGGACAGGACCTCCAGGTTGGTCCTGATATAATCTGCAGCTGACTGTGGTTGCTGCACTGCTGGTGTGAAATGGCTCATTATCATCTTACCCTCATGTGCATCATATGCAGACATGAGTCTTTGCTGGTTTGTGGGGGCCATTTTCAATAGATGATTGTATAATTGCAGCCTTAAAGGTTCATTTCTGCTTTTGATGTCCTTAAATTGCTGCTTAATGCTTTTCTCACCTTCCCTCCTTTGACCTGAGGAGCTAACTTCTCCTCCTATTGCCCTATCTTGCTCTTGGTGGAAGGAGCTGGTTGAGATCTCCATGCTGGGCAGGCCTGTACCTGAAGTCTGCCCCATTGGCATTTCCTCTTTAGAGAAAGGATTTAGCCTTTGCCTCTTCTCCCCTTGGGTTGGCGATGCAGTAAGGGGAGTCTCTCTGTCTCTTTTTCTGTTCACGTCCTCCCTTTGAGGGGTTTGGAGGACTGAAGAGTCAATCCTTGAGTCTTGCCTGGGAGGTTCCATTTGTGTTGGTTGTTGCTGTGTGGCCATTTGGGCCTCTGTTCTCTGTTCCCCCTACCCTGGCTGCTCCTTTTGCTGTTGTACTTGTTGGGGTGGCTGAACCTGTCCCTGCTGTACCTGTTCCTGTTCCATGTCCTTCTCCTTGCCTTTGCTCTGGGCTTGGTTTGTAGTTTGGGCTGCCTCTTGATGTGTTGTAGATGATGAGGCAGCTGCTCCTGCTTGAGGCTTTGGTAGAGCGAATACCTGTGAAGGAAGTTCCAAGTGAGCCAATTTCAGAAGATGTCTTCCTGCTCTCTCATTCAATTCTTCTTGTGTGACCGGTTCCTCCAGTGTGCCCCTTTTCCATTTTAGTTGGTTGGCAAATTTTTCAATGTGGGGCAAACTTACATGGTCATAACTAGAGAGCTTGTATTTGAGCCTTCTGAATGATATGGAGTGATTAGGGTCATAGGGTTTCCAGAGGAAACTGGTCGTCAGGCCAAGGTCTTCTAGCTTTCTATCAGCCTCTTTCCAGCCTTCCCTTTTGTTCAAAACAAGGTGGCCCAATTGATTTCTCACTTTCAGTTGTGCCTTCTTGCCCTTTCCTGCGAAGTGTACCATATCAGCATTCCCAAATTGCCTGAAGTACTCAAGGGCAAATAGTCTCATGGGCACATACTTGGGCAATCTGTGTGGGGTTAACTCACACCCATATATTCTGATTACAGTGTAGTTTTGGTAAAAGTACCAATCCCCAATGCTGTACACTTTGGATAACTGCAGGATCCTCTGCATCTCATCAGTCAGTCTTGGAGGAGGCGAACTTAGGAATAAAGACATGGCTGGGTGAATGAAGAGATCTATAAATTCATAGTAGGTGTACGGAGAGTATGTTCTGCAATGAAATACTGAGGTCCAGTAAACTACTGACCTTGGGTTTCCTTGTGCATCTGTTCTCTTGACAATGAAGGAGAACTTCTCATGCTGATAATATAGAATTAGGTGGTAGATGTAGGAGGTGTATCTGAACACCTTCTCTCTGGACAAGTTCAAAAACTGCTCATGCATCTTATTTGATATGTATGTGGCATAATCATAATAGATTGGCGTTTTGCTAGGGGAAAACATAGTCATCATCACCAGAACAGTTTCATCAATAAATTCAACTGAATTGTACCCGAAGATGGAACTGATCATATCTGCAAGATCTATACCCAGTTGATTGAGGTAGCCATCAAAAATAGGAGGGTATAGCATAGTGTCTGACTTTTTAATAAATAATTGGTTGAGCTTTATGATTTGTGCATCTGTTAGCATCTTAGCTCCCTGGTTTATCAAATCCAATAGAGACAAGGGGACCAATTTCTTCTGAGTCTTGAACTGTAGCATCTCTCTAATGGCCTCAGGGGTCATATAGAATACAACTGAGCCTGAAGGGTCAAGCACAGCTCTTTGAATGGGGTCATAGCAGACAGCACACAGATGAATCAGGTCAGGGAATTGGTTGACCTGAGGGAGCCTGAAAATTGGGAGGAAGGAGTCTCAAATGCCTAATATGTCTGTCCCATCCATATGTTTGGCCTTAAGCTCATTCAGTAGGTGGAGGTGGAACTTGCTGTGCGATGAGGAGTCCTCTGAGATTTGGTAGTCCAAGTCTGCCAAATCCTGCCACTCCAGCTCTCTCTGAGGGGCATTCAAAGGGGCAACATTGAGGGCCACAGGTGCAACTGGAGTCTCCATGATTACTTGGATTCTGTTTTGTATATGGGCTTCTATTTTCTCGACTGAAAAATAGGAAAGAATGCTGTCTGAGTGAAGAGGTAATTGAGAAATGAAGGGTAACAGGGTGATTTTATAGCAATTGAAATACTGTTTCAGTCACTTGGGAGGGAAAATTTCTGTCTTTAACAGACCTTCCTCAACACTTGAATGTAGGTTCTGGGTTTAAGTTCACGATTGCGCGAACGAAAAAATGCAGGTTTTCAATAAAAATTTGGTTCAAACAAGCTCGGCTAGTGAATTTCGACCGCTAGAATTTTAAATGGGGGCTGAGTGCATAGATTTCTCCGGTGAATTATGTGTTTATAGTGCTATAAGTGAGTTTTTTGCTATTACAGACAAAAACCAGGTTTAGAGAAGACTTGCATGGAGAAATACCTGGTAAATCGATGGGCCGAGTCACTAATGCCGGTGGGCAGGCGCGCTGAATGTCCTCTAGTCGATTTTGATCAACTTACTGCAATTGATCGTAAAACGCATGCAGAGGGCGCAAGAAACGTTTTTTGCAAAAGTGCAAAAAGAACGCGAATTTTGACAAAATATGGCTTTTTTGGGTCATTCGCGCCTTTTTTGGATGACGTCATCAGGTGGGTCAAGGTCGGATGACGTTAGCATGACATCATTAGGTGACGTGGTAGCCTATGACTGTTCCACGGGGGTAGTGAGGTGGCAGACAGGTGGAGCAATGGTGGACGGGGCGCGCGGTCGTGGTGATGACACAAGCAGTTAGGCGGCGCTGACGCTGGCAGACAGGTGGCGAAATATCGGACCGGTTCTTATATGGAAAGGAATCTGTCAGAGGGGGCTTCGATATAATTTGGAGGCGACGCGTGGAATAGGCCTGACGTCAGCCTCTGACAGATATTGAACGATATCTGTCGGACGTCGGGGCCAGTCTGATATCAGCGTCAACTGTCGGATGGAAAGAGGTTGATCGGACGGTCGTCGGGCTAGTGATGTGCACAGAGGATACGGCATCGGCCGGGGATTGAAAAATGATTTTTTGATGGGATTCATGCCCGGGCGGGACTTTGGAAATATTTGTGTATTGCATGATTTTCCAATGTATTTTCATAAAGGTGCGCATATCACAAAACTTAGGACGAAATGGGTTTTTTATGAAATTTCATATAAAAGCGCATATGCCTCGAAACTTTGGATAAATGGGTATTTTCGTATATAAAGCTCACAAAGGCCTCCAAACTTAGGATAAGGCAAACAAAATGGGTTTTCAGGGTATTTTTGCCTTTTGGGTGGGTTAGAAGGGTGCAAAGGGTTTTTCCAAGGTTTCTTTAGGTAAAGTGAAGGATTGAATGGGAAAATGAGTTCTGGGGGAGACAAGAGGTTAGGGCTGGGTTCTCAAAATGACCAGATGTCCATTTGATTCCCTAGTGGTGAAACATATGGCTATAATGCCAAGGGGGGGATTATTTATAGAATACTTAGGATTTATACACCTTGGTGTTATAATATTATGGGAAAGGGAAACATAGGGAGCTAGATAATAAAGGTTAGAGGTTAATATGGAGGGAGAAGGTGAATGAGGAGTGATATTACTAAGTTTTCTTGAAAACAACTTAGTTTAAAGAGTAGATC
>APFE031044155.1:4060-25115 GCA_000404065.3 Pinus taeda | reverse complement strand
CCTCCTCCCCAAACACCTGGAACACCACAGGCAATCGTTGGTACTCCCAAAATGGCTCAGAACCCATGGAGAAGTCCTAGTGCAGTCACTATGCCTGCATCATTACATCTGTTACCTGATTATCCTGATAAATGGTTACCAAAGTTTAATCCAGATGCTGGAACATTAGCTGAGGAACACATAAATAATTTCATGTTGTCAGTTAATCTGAAGGGAGTAACAGAAGAAGATGTTGTAGTTAGACTTTTCCCCTACACATTACAAGGATCACCTGGGTCTTGGTATTTTTCCTTGCCCTATGGATCCATTACCAGTTGGAATATCTTTCAGGAACAGTTTCTTACCAAATACGGTGATGATAGATCCTTGGCCACACTCATTAATGACCTTTCAAATCTAAGGATCGAGTCAAGAGAACCAATTAAGGAGTTTAACTCCCGATTTAACAAACTCTTGAATAAAATCCCTACCGATGACAAGCCAAGTGAACAAATTAGAAGCGAGTGGTACATTACAGCCTTACCTTCAAATATAGCCATTTTTGTAGATAGGGCTAAAAAACCTACATTGGCCGAAAACATGAAAGAAGCCCTCGCTGTCGAAAAGCGTGTAATCGCTTTGGAAAAGAAAGCTACTCTCGAGGAAAGAAAATCCAAAAAAGTGTCTTTCAAGGATGATTCAAAGAAGAAAATCACCAAAGATCCATACGATATGGAGGGCCTTCAAAAAGTCCTCAAAACCATGTCGAATGAAATGGTTGAAATTAAAAAGCAAGTAGCAAAGTCCTCAATGAAGAAACCTTATAGGAATTTTAAGAAACCTGAGTCAAAGCCTCCAAATGTTATATCCTATGCAGATTCAGATCCTGAGGAAGAAGAAGAAGAAGAAACAATTGCAGCATCCGATGAATTTGAAGAAGAGGAAGCCATTGAATGCCATGGAATGTGGGACTTCATATTGCCTAACTCCGATACCGAAGCTGAACAAGAAGACTTTCCTATGACTACCAGGAGAAAAAGTACTCCTGAACCTGTCCAGGCAAGTTCAAAGAAAAGGAGTGTAGGTACCAATACTACAAAGGAAAAGGTACCCACAAGGAAGCCAGCTGCAACAGTACCTCAAAATCAACCGTCATCCTCCAATATACCTACATCATCTAAGACATTGGTAGTATTGGATTCAATGGACTATAATATTGTTGATGATATGAAAAAGACTAAGGCAAACATCACCATGTTTGAACTCAGCAAATTAAAACATCAACAAAAATTTCTTCTCAAAGAAATTAATGCATTTCCTTCTTTGCCTCTTCCCAGTACTAAAGCCGCAAGTGATTCAGGACAAGCACCTTCTCGTAGAATTGAGGCAACTAATACAATTCTAATTGGAGACAGATCAAATTCCCATACCCCTCCTCGTACGAAATCTACAATTGAAATCTACATAACTGCTTGATTGACTCTGGGGCATCATCCAATATAATGCCAGCTTCAGTTTGTTCTAAACTGAACATAGAACCCTAGAAGTCCTCAATTCACATTGTGCAGTTAGATAGAACTAAAGTCCATGTTTTAGGGGAAATACACTCTGTTACAATCAGGTTATCGGCTGATCGACGAGTGGTTCAGAGAATTGATATCTTAATCACTGATATACCTGAGTTCTGTGATTTAATCCTGAGCAGAGATTGGTCTGAGAAGCTCCACGGGTATATTTCTACCGATTGGTCTCATATGTGGCTGCCCTACAAAAGAAAGCCAAATCAAATAAAAATCAATCGGGAGAAACACATGACCCATACTGTTACAGAGTTCGAACAAGAGAATCAACCAGTTGCATTTAACAACAACATTTTGGGAAACTATTCTTCTGAATCATTCTTTGGCAATTATATTGCCCAGCTCATCTCCTTTCTCGGTAAACAATTTCACATCACAAATCAAAAAAATTTCACAAACTGACAGATCTAGATGTGTTAATGTTACTGAGAATTTTGTAAATAAAAATGTCGATAATTCTTTATTTTGGTCTTTATATTTTGATGGCTCAAAATCTAGTGAAGGATCAGGAGCAGGGTGTATTTTAGTCAGCCCTGAGGGAGAAAAAATAATGCTTTCTTGTAGATTAGAATTTGAATGCACGAATAATACAGCTGAGTATGAAGCCTTGATCCAAGGATTATACAAAGCTATCGGCCTGAAAGTTCAATATTTAAAAGTGTTCGGCGATTCAGAGATTGTTATAAAACAAGTTTGAAATACAATCCATTGTCTCTCTAATCACCTTAAACACTACCAGTCTTTAGTCCAGGAGCTTTTATCTCATTTCTTAGAATTCAATATTTCACCTATTCCCAGATCCCAGAATGCAGCAGATGACCTGTTGGCTAATGTTGCTTCTAAACTCCTGCCTTCTGAAGATTTTAGTCTAGATAGATTTTCGGTATAGTTGATCTTTAGGCCATCAATCCCCGACAATATCACCAATTGGAGAGTATTCAACCACGAAGAAGACATTCTACATTTCTTAACTTTCGACAAATCCTACAACAATCAGATCATTGATGAAAGTGATCATGATCTTCAGATGAAAGAAAAGCATGAGGAAAACTCCATACCAAAACCTGTGGTTAAACTTGAAGATCTCTATGACATTACAGACAGGTTCAAATATGTAACCAATTCAAAACTCCAAAGTTCTACCTTAAGGTTAGAATTGATAAAACTTGGTACTGAGCAGAACCCTCAAAGTATCAATTTAGGATTAGGACTTTCTGAACAGGAAAGAACAGCATTTATTAGATTATTAAGAAAAAATAAACATGTCTTCGCTTGGAAGTATGATGATTTAAAAACATATGATACATCTATCATACATCATACCATTCCAATGCTACCTGAACAAAAACCAGTTCAACAAAAATTAAGGAAAATACATCCAAACTTAGAGAGTCAGATAAAATCAGAACTCAATAAACTCTTAAAAGCAAAGATTATTTTTCCTGTTCGACACTCAAACTGGGTCTCCAACATGGTGCCTGTTAGGAAGAAGAATGGTGACATCAGGATTTGAATTGATTTTAGGAATATGAATAAGGCAAGTCAAAAAGAAATTTCCCATTACCTACCATGGAGCAAATACTCCACTCAGTAGTAGGTTCTGAACTAATGTCCTTTTTAGATGGTTTTTCAGGATATAACCAAGTTCTGGTTCATCCTGACGACAGACTCAAAACTACTTTCAGAACAAAATGGGGAACCTACGCCTATCAGAAAATTCCTTTTGGACTTATTAACACAGGATCTACATTCCAAAGAGCAATGGATATAGATTTCAAAGGATTGATCAACAAAACAGTAATCGTCTACTTATATGATATCACTGTATTTTCTAAAAAGAGATCTAACCGTTTCCATGATTTGAATCAAATCTTTGAACGCTGTAGAAGGTATGGTATTTCACTTAATCCCAAAAAATCCTTCTTTGCTCTAGATCAAGGAAAGCTCTTAGGCTTTATTGTTTCCAAAGATGATATTTATATTGATCCCGACAGGATTAAAGAAATTTCTGAAATCCCATTTCCTCATAACAAAAAATCTATGCAGTCATTTTTAGGTCAGATCAAGTTTGTCAAAAGAT
Organism: Pinus taeda; assembly: GCA_000404065.3. Taxonomy (NCBI): domain Eukaryota; kingdom Viridiplantae; phylum Streptophyta; class Pinopsida; order Pinales; family Pinaceae; genus Pinus; species Pinus taeda. The sequence continues at coordinate 21,476 of APFE031044155.1, read as the reverse complement.
TTGTTCCCGATTTTTCTCATATCATTTTACCATTACAAACCATGATTAAGAAAAATTCAGTGTTTAGATGGGGGATTGTGGAAAAAGAAGCATTTGATTTAATCAAGCAATCAATAATCAATGCCCCCGCTTTAAACACTCCTAATTTTTCGAATCATTTCACATTGTACACTATCGCGTCCGATTTATCTTATGCAGCGGTACTCACTCAAATCAACGATCACAACTCGGAAGCACCAATTTCATTCTTTAGCTCAAATTTTTAGGGTGCAGAACTAAATTACTCCGAAGTTGAAAAACAAGCCTTTGCTGTGTATAAAGCCATGAAACACTACAGGCCCTTCCTTCTAAAAGCCCATACAAAAGTAATAGTTCCTTTTTCTGCAGTAAGGCAATTACTAATCCAAAGAGAATTAGGTGAAAAAAGGGCAAACTGGGTTACAACACTTCAAGAATATGACTTGGAAATCAAGCCAGCAAAGATTGTTAGAGGACAAGGTTTTTGCATGTTATTAACAGGAGCATCCAACATTCCTGAATCAGGTGATACAGATCATATTGAAGAAATCAACCAGATAAGTATTACCGATTCTGAATCCCAAATATGCAGATTTAATCTTTTATTTGAAAAATGGGCATGCACCTCCTAATCTTTCTTATAAAAATAAACGGGCTATTAGATTAAAGTCAAAAAACTTCGTTATCTTTGATGATGTGATTTTTAGGCAAAACTACGATTCAGTTTTATTAAGATGCCTAGAGAAACCTGAAGCACAAAAGGTTTTGCAAGAACTACACGATGGACCAGCTGGAGGACATTTTGGAGCTGACACAACAGCTCATAAAATCATCCATGCTGGATATTACTAGCCCACCTTATTCAGAGATACCTATGAGTATGTAAGGAAATTCCGAAGTTGTCAAGTCTCCAGTGGAAGACAAAGGAAACCATCTTTTCCTTTGCAACCAGTTAATATTGATCAACCTTTTGAACAATGGGGACTAGACATCATTGGAGAGATAACTCCACAATCCTCCAAACAACACAAGTATATCCTTACTGCTAGTGATTACTTTACCAAGTGGGTTGAAGCAATTCCATTAAAGACAACAAACTCTGAAGGAATTATAGAATTCATAGACCAGTTCATCATTACTAGGTTTGGTGTCCCAAATGCTCTTGTTTTTGATAATGCATCTTATTTTTCTGGAAATGCCATGTTTGATTTTGCTATCAAAAGAGGATTTAAATTGAAATATTCTGCAAATTACTATCCCCAGGGTAATGGTCTAGCAGAATCTACCAATAAAAATCTACTCAAAATCATTAAGCGAACTATCGAACAAAATCATAAAATTTGGCACAAATCTTTAGTATTCGCACTATGGGCTGATAGAATAACGCAAAAGGCCTCTATAGGTACTTCCCCATTCAACCTTGTCTACGGGAAAGAAGCAGTACTACCGACCAATTTAGCGCTTCCTTCTCTAGCCTTAGTTCAGTTTCTTGAAGAAAGACCCTCTTCTTCTATCCAACTTAGACATGATCAAATTTTAAAATTAGAGGAAGAAAGAGAAAAGGCCAAAATTACTGATGATAAACATCAGCAGATAATCAAGTTATCGTTTGATTCAGCTTCGTCCAGTTCTAAACAGTTGCAGGTTGGTGATCTAGTTCTAAAATGGGACAAAGCACATGAGGATAAAGGTAAAGACACCAAATTCCAAAAGATTTGGCTTGGACCATTTCAGATCAACGAGAAGGTAGGCCATTCGACATTCATATTACAAGATCTATCAGGAAAGAGGGACTCTCTTCCTGTTAATGGCCTCATCTTAAAGAAATTGTTCAATTGAGGAGGTAGCCCCTTCTCTTTTAAATTCAGTAGGATTTGCAATATTTAGGATCATTAGGAAATAAGGTTGTAAAATAGCTTCTATTGGCCTTTACTATATTGAAATGTTGCTCGGAAGAAGTATTTTTAATATTTAATTTTGTAAAATAGAAATCTTAAACAAAAGGAACAATTTCTAGGAAATTAGGTATATTAACATTCTGAAAACCCCATTTTATTTTTGTGAAAATCCTCTCGAGATTTAGAGCTACTGTAAATCATTTTAATGTTTTCAAATTGGCCAGAAAAGGGTTACCAATATCAAAACAAGAGACTGATTCAATCTTAGCATCCTCAACTCTTACCTTGTCATCCATTTTCTCTTAAGGAGAAAATTGTTTATCCCATTCATTCAAGTATATGATTACTCAGAGTGTAATTCTAAAATATCTGGTATTAAGATAAGGGGTCTTATCACAAGCCTGCTTACCATGATCATTGGGAAATAATCTGACCGACATTACCAACACTACATACAAAAACAGGGTAATGGCTTATAATTATAAGACAAGGGGTCTCATCACGAGCCAGCTTGTTCGATTAGATTACAACCAGTGAATGGCATTGTCAAATCAGCTGGCAACCAAACCAGGATAATGGCTTTTTATCTTACAAAAATGGAAAATAAAAGAAGTACAAAATATGAAAAAACATGTTTTGAATTCATTCTTTTAATCATACTCTGAGATGGAAGGGGTCGTGAACAATCAAATGGTTAAAATGTATCCCTATCGAAACTATGAACGTTTGCTGGCAGCAGAGGCTCTACCTGTGACAAAGGAGTCAACTAAAAAGGCTAAGTTGGAAAAGTGTTTTGTTGTATCATTATCAACCAATAAAGGTCAATTCAAAACTTAGAATGTATTTAGTTTTAACAAGAGAAAGAATTAGCAAAAACATCCCTTTATTATATTCAGAATGTGTGTATACTTAGTTGTATTAGAACTTTCCTTTTTGATAAGGTATCTATGTAAAGAAATTTCAAAAAATTCCAATAACTTTTTCAGAGATAACTGTTTCTTCCAGCGAATCGCCAATTGTTTTGCTATACAAAAACCCCCATTTCAAAAATCTTACTTTAGAAAATTATAAATTGAAATGGGTCCCTTTTAGATTAAATTGGTATTAATCCATCACTCTTCTAAAGGTTCGGAAATAAACAAAACATCTTGAAACCTTTTGAAATCATCAGTCTTAAAAATAAAACGAATAATACTTTATTATTGTGATAAAGCGATCGCAAGATCGCATATCACAATAACAAAGGATGCATAACCATGACCCATTGATTTTCCCCGATGCGATAAAATCAAGTGACCAACCGGTATAAGGAAAATAAATAATAAAAGGCCCCTCCCCTTTGCTCCGATACGATATCACAATCGGCAATCGGGGAATGCAACGTGAACATAACAAACTCTCCTCCTTCAAACTCCCGATGCGAGTCAAGCGATATCGCTATCGGCGATCGGGGATTCCATAAATGCTTAAACAAATTGCCCCAAGGCTTCCTCCGATTGCCGATTGCGATGAATCCAGGCGCGACTTTCGAAAAGGATCAATATGATTTCGCTATATTATATATTAATTATCATTGAAAGCCTTTTCTCTTCCCGATAGAGATTCGCTCGCGTCCAACTGCCAAAAAATCAAATCCACGCTTAAACCATTATTCGGCAAATAAAGGATATAATGAGCATTTAAATGATTGACAGGTTTTAACGACCAATTAATGAGCAGTTATGCCTAAATCCTTTCAGAGATTGTATCCGCGAGAGCCTTATGATAATTCTTCCATTATTCATTGATTGACACAATTCCCTCATACTTGGTTTTCGCCATGTTTTCTCTGCATTACGTTCATTTTTCTCTTGCACAGAGTTTTTCCACAGTAATGATTCCAGACCAAATGGGAAAGAAATCTAAGAAGTCTGGAATGCCTTCGGCTTCTATGGTAACAGGACAACATGCCACCTATCCGGGACCAAGCAAGAAGGGATTAATCTCAGATACCACATGTCTCGGCCTTGGCAGCACTACTTGGCAAAATATTTACAACCTAGTAGAAGCTGAGGAACCTCAACAAACATCAGTACAAGCTTCAGCAGGTTCAAGCTGGAAATTTGATGCTACTTTAAAAGATTTGGTTGATTCCTACCTACATAGGATAGCAGCTCGAGAGCAAATTCTTCTGTATACGGATGTGGTGAGATGGGCAATTGAGGAAATTCCAATTACGGATAGAACATTCTGCACTGTTGATGGAAGAGTATTTGGTTCATTTCAGCCCAACGATTTCAGACAAATGTACCATTTTCCCGAGCCAGAGAAGAAGTACAATAAAGCATTTCTGGAGAAGTTTCGAGATGAGAATGAGACCGAGTCAGCACCTATACGAGAATGGAGACAGAACCCAGCGAAACACAAACATGAGTCTTCGAGTAAGTACTCCGTCGACTCCTTATGCTCTCCGTATTTTTATGTTGGAGTAATGATGTGTCGATTGTGGGGATTACATGATTCTTCAAAATTTTCCATAGAAATGGTTCCTTTGATGGAAGCAGCATGCAATAGTGAAATCATGGATTTGGGGACTATATTATTGGATAAGTTGGCTACGGCTATTCTTGAATTCAGAAACAAATCCCGTGTTACTGATAGGTTCATCCCTCCATTTTATTTTAGTGCCTATATTTTGGATACCCTCTGTTTCAATTCCGAGTTATCCTGTGTTGGGGGAGATGGACTCCATAGGACCCTTATGCCTATTCATATCTACCACAGAAACTATGGAAAGCTCATTATAAACACCATTTATACCAAGTCTGCAATGGATTCATGCTACCTCTTTACTATGTAATGTTTGATAAACTTGCCCCTAAGATCTCCTCTTAGGCTGATATTGACTTGACAGCCCTAGGAACCTGGTTTGGAGAAGAAAAATTCACCTATGTAAGAGTTTTTGGCAGTCAGGCCAGACCTTATGTCCTCCCCTTGTACATACCAGACAAGCTATTAGCTTACGAAATAGCATATCAGCTTACAACTGCGTCAACCACGAAAACTCTCAGAAATCCAAAGAAGCAATTTTGGCCTCCTTTTCCTCTTAGGTGTGGTGTCTATACTCTGCATGATTATAAACATGCAGAGAAAGAGGCAGAAAAAATTAACGTCCTAAGTCTCGCCACTCTGCCTAATAGACGTTTCGACCCGAAGAAAGTTATCTATAATGCCCTAGATCAAGCCAAGCTTACTAAATTCGAGCACAAGGAAGATGAGTTTGATGACCTGTTCTCCTCCACCGAGTCAATCTTCCAGGTACAACAGCTAGCCAGAATGAGATACCGTGATGACAGATTAGTAGAATTTAACAAACTTAGAGAACAGAGGTTGCAAACTCTGCCTCTAGATTTGTTAGCTACTACCCCAATGATTCAGTCAAGTGAGCCTGAGCAGCAACTTACTAATGAACCTCCTGCTACATCCGCAATTTATGAAGAAGTCCAAAGAAGAGAGCAGGAGGAACTCTGGAGGTTAGAATAGGAAGAGGCACAGAGGAAAGAACAGGAAGAAACAGAAAAGAAAGAACAGGAGAGAATAAGGGAAGTAGAACAGAAAAGGCAGCAGGAGTAGAGCATTAAAGAAATGAATGTTGATACTCAAGTGGACCCAAGATTTCTTGAAGAATGGCAACAATTTAATACAATTATAGGAAATCTTGAGACCTCAATGGACACCGAAACATCCAAAGCTTCCGATACACAAGATACAGCATCAAAGGAGATTCCAAGCAAAGGAACCAGCGGTCTACCCCAAACTACAGTAGTAGAAATAATTCCGAAGAATCCTTCCGATCAAATTATTTTGCAGGTAGAGGACATTCCTCCACTAGATGTTTTCTATAGCCCAAAACACAGGGTTGTAATAAAGCGACAGCGGAAAAGGAGAAGGATTGATCAACCTTCTCTGTTCCCTGAACAAACAATAACAGCCAATGTGGTATGGAGAGAAGAATTCGACCCCTCCGATGACCTGACAAATTTATCACAATATGCTGGTGCCTATTCGCCAGCCACCATGAATAAGGCATCGAAGGTAAGAAATTTGTTGAAGGAAAAGGATCAAGTGATCGCTTCATTACAAGAACAGCTATTGGAAGAGCAACAAAAGACAGAACAACTACAACATCAACTATCCACACAGCAACAGTTAAACAACTAGCTAAACAAACAGTTGCATGAAGAGAAGTAGAGGATCAATTCAGGAGCAATCCAAATACAGAAGGAACTATCGGAGGCATTATCAAAGTTGAAGGCGATGAATGAACAGATGGCAAAGACAAAAGATGAGCAAATTTCTCAATTATCATCTCAAATAGAAAGGTTCAAGAGTCTTCCCCAGCCTACTGAGTTCAGAGCAAAGGAAATGCAAATTAACAAGGCATTAATAACACAAATAAGATTGTTATGTCATGAAATCGCCCAAGTTGAACCTTTATGCAACATAACAACATCTATAATAGATAAGTCAGTTGATTCCAGGTAGGATTTAGAGCAAGCCGAAGACACTTTGACAGATTTTCTTACTTGGCAGGACTCTAATGAGGGAAAGGCGGTAAACTTGCCCAAAATCTTAGAATCCCATAAATAAATCCTATTCACGGAGTGGCAGTCCCAATTAATGAAAGTAGAGAGAGCTGTTTCCAGATGCAAGTTATCCACGAGCAATTAATTGACTTGATCAATAATACTCTCTATTTATCTAACATGATTTCTCAATGTACACCAGGTAAACTATTATCGGCCAAGACATTGGAGCAGTCATGTAACAAAGAGCTAGAAAAGAATGGGAGATTGATCTCGGGGATTAAAAGTTTAACTTGGGACGCCTATTGGTTGTTCCTAGTAGAACCATACAGTCAGAGAGCCATCCTCAAATGCCTGACGGATGCAATCGGGTGTATCATTCCCGATATACATGATGCCACCTATGCTACTCAAATCAATTCTCGTCTCAGCCGCCCTCAAGAAGTGGAGCCAATGCTGGCGATATGCCAACTCAGGACAAAAGGAAAATAGCCAGAAGGATGAATCATCGCTACTGATTACCAGATCACTGTGGGGGAGATATTTAAGATCGGATTATACCAATTTAGTAGCATTTTAATTTTGTAGTTTGTTAGCTTAGTTTAGTATTTATAGACCCTTTCATGTATTTAGAAAGGGTCGTAAGTTTTTGTATATGACTTAAGCCTGAAGTTGCACTATTGTACTTCAGGCATATTCTTTTATGAAGACTGGACCAATCTTTCCAAATTTTGATAATGAAGCTTTGATGTGAATGTGCACTATTGCCTTTATTTAAAAGTATTTCTGAATCGGAAGAAGGAATTCAAATTGCGATTGGCGTAGGGAATAATCCACAGCTCATATGGTACTATTATCTATGTCTGAATTTATTCCTTTTATGTGAGTTGTTGTTTGGTCATTTTGCGATTATTGAATATGTGAATGTGCTTTAAACAATAGGCTTTATACTTTCCACTATTGGATGTTTACAGCTTGCTACTCTTTCAATCATGCATGTATCTGTAATATAAAAGAGAAGTGTAATATTGTTTTATCAATTACTTCGTTCAACTATTTGAACGAAGCAATTATCATTTAAATGAATGTCTTTGTTTATTGCATAGTGTCATCTATATGCCTATAAGCAAACACAGATTATTAAACATTGCACTTAAAGAATAGAAGCTTCCCGGGATAAAATAGTCATTTACATTTTCGTTCATAGAATAAGTCCTCAATTTATTATCACTTATTTGAAAACCAATCATTCATTCACCCCCTTTTATTCATTACTGGGAAACTAGTCCCATTATATCCAGTTAGAGCCACCATCCCAAATGGAAAAGGAGTTGTATTAAGGTCCGGACCGGGTGGTTATCCCCCGATGTTGATGTAACGATTTTCGGGGCATCAACAGACCCCCAATTGACTTAGCTCTGATAAAGTTTCCTGATGGGTTTGATACTGATATGGCATTTCAACTCAGAGAGAGAAATCCCCCAACTTTAGAAGACACGCAGAGTGTAGCAATTAGTGTAGGAACTAACTTGCTAACAAAAAGAGCTAGGGTTAGGAATGAGAGGAGAGGATCTTCCAAATATGAAGCCTCACCCTCTGACCTTAAAATAGATGTTCTAAACAAGGGTATGGAAAAACTGATGGATAAGGTAGAGACCATTGAAATGAAGTCTCACTGGGATAATCAACAAGCATCTCAAGTGAGAAATCCAAACTTTGGAAAGAATCAAAATCAAAATACTAGAAAGAATGGACCTGATCGGAATAATAGGCCTCCTTTTCAAGAAAACTATACTAAAACATCCCATTCAGAAGACCCTAAACAAGACACACAAATTAACTGAATGGGATTAGATGATGAGGAAACTGTCTTCTTGACCCAAGATGAGCAGGAACTGCATATGTTGCAGCAATTGCAGACCCAATCCAAAGAATCATTTGATTATAAAAAAGTGTATGATTCTGCTATTTTTGAAGTGCACAAACAATACAATTTAAGGAGTAAAAAGAATTCTGATACTCCTGACCAAACCAAGAAAATAACACCAAATGAACCTAAGAAAATCAAAACAACTCCAGTTTCTAAGACTCTCCAAATCCTCCCTAGAACAAATCATAACCCTTTTGGTCCCACCATTGTAGATAAAACCCATGACCAACCCCTTAATGATCAACCATCCACTTCAATCCCCTCCAAGGCGATAGTGGAGAAATATCCAAACACCATGTTAGAAAATACACAGAAAAAGACTTCAAATGCAACAAAAGAAGAACAACCTACTCCAAATCCTGCTATGAAAATTCCAATCACTCAAATAGAAAAGGCCCCTATTCCTTTCAATTTGGGAGTAGAGGTAGCTAAAGTAAAAATTTATGTTCCCTTAACAAAGCTGATTAAAAATGAAACCTATAAGTCTCAAATAAGCAAAACCTTAAACTTTGTTCAAAATGAAGACTCTGTCAACTTGTTTGATGATTAGCCTAAGCTTATATTCAGTCCTGATGTTAATGGAAAACCACTAGAAGGAGGGATACCACCATTTTATATTAGCCTTCGCATTCAGGATAAAATATTACACAATGCAATATTAGATTCAGGGTCTTCACACAATTTAATGCCTAAATAAATTATGGAAAAGTTAAACTTGGATATCACTAGACCTTACAAGGACTTATTTTCATTTGATTCAAGTCAAGTAAAGTGTCTAGGATTAATTAAAGACCTGTGTGTTTCCTTAGTACAATATCTTGCTAAGACCATTTTCATGGATATAGTAGTCGTTGTTATCCCATCTAAATATGGCATGCTATTGTCTAGGTCATGGGGATCTAAACTCCAAGGATCTTTGCAACTTGACATGTCATATGCCACAATCTTAGTCTTTGGACAACCTAAAAATCTGTACAGAAAGAACCTAATGAAATACGTGGTGAGTAGCCGGGATAGACCTCAAAACATTCCTATCTACTCCATGCATTCTGACATTAATTCTTTCATTTTGTATAATGCTGAACAAACACAACAAACCACGTAAAACAATATTATTTCAGAACCAAAAGAAATTGTAGTTACATCTAAAAAGGAAACTGTCCAAACTCAAGAGATTTCCGATAAACAAGATGATCGAAACACCTCAAACAAGGAAACTTTTATCCGCCCCCCCTGACAGTGAAAATTATGAACATGAGATATTACGGTACCTTGAATTTGATGGATCAATGAATAAGTTAGGAGCAGGAGCAAGAGTGTGGATATATAATCTGGAGAATGATCACTCAGAGGGCCATGCTTACAGACTGAATTTCAAATGCACTAACAACATGGCTGAGTATGAAGCACTTCTTTTAGGTTTTAAATTAGTTAGAAAGTTAGGAGCTATCAGATTTTCTATTATGGGAAACTATGAATTAGTGATAAATCAAATTAAAGCTCTATATATTACCAAAGAACCTAGGTTAAGTTGTTACAGAGGAACTATTATAGAAATACTAAACACTTTCCTAGAAACCAAAGTTGTTGTAATTCCTAGGAAGGATAATATGTAGGCTCATAGTTTAGCAATGTTTGCCAGCACTTGTAAGTTACCATTTCTACCTAACCATCAGTACACTGCTGAGGTCAAGCACAGACCTGCTATCCCAAATAACTTGAAAAACTGGCAAGTATTTGCTAATGACAAATAGATAAACAATTTTTCAACCTTAGAGGAAGAATATGTAAATAGTAATATAGATATTGATATGACATTAGATCATGATTTTAAATATAAAATAGAAATTAATGAAATAGAAGATGAAAAGATAGATATATTTCACCCCACTAAATTTACAAAATTTGATGTACAAAACCTAAAGCAAGTTGAAATTGATGAGATAATTAATGAAGACTTTGAAATCATTAATATTAAAGACAACTTTTTGCCCAGAGGATTGACCCCTTTCGAAGACTCGTTTGATTCAAATGATGTCCCTAGGAAATCAAAGATGGAACCCTTAAAATCTGATAAAGAGGCATGTAATATAGGCACTAAAGAAAATCCAAAATTGATCAAGCTTTCAAAGTCCTTACCTCCTACAGAAAAAATGAAATGCATTGAACTATTAAAGGAATTCGAATATGTCTTTGCTTGGACTTATGAGGACCTCAAGTCCTATGACACTAGCATCATACAACATACTATCCCCATAAAAGAAAACCAGAAACCTTTCGAGTAGAAGCTTAGGAGGATCAATCCCATCTTATTTCCTTCTATTGAAAAGGAAATCCGAAGGATGTATGAGGCCAAGATAATAACACTAATTAGATTCTCTGATTGGGTTTCAGATTTGTTGCCAACAAGGAATTAAATTGGTGAGATCAAACTTTTTGTTGATCTCAAGAATCTTAATAAAGTTTCACTCAAAGACAATTACCCTCTCCCTAAAATGGATCATATATTACAAAGGGTAGTAGGGTCAACCAAAATCTCATTATTGGATGGATTTTCTGGTTACAATCAAATTCTAGTTCACCCAGATGACCAGGCAAAAATTGCATTTACTACTCCTTGGGGAACATTCATGTATGTGAAAATGCCTTTTGGATTAAAGAATACAGGGGCCACTTTCCAAAGAGCCATGGGCACAAATTTTGCTAAGGAAATTCATGACTTCCTAGTAATATACTTAGATGATATCACTATATTCTCAAAATCTGATAAACAACACTTAGATCATCTAAGGCAGGTCTTCATCAAATGTAGGAAGTATGGAATTTCTTTGAATCCCAGAGAATCTTTATTTGGGTTGGAAGAGGGAAAGTTATTAGGCCATATAATCTCTAAATATGGTATCCGAATAGATCCTACAAGAATTGAAACCATCTTACAGATACAACACCCTAGGAGTATTAAGGAATTACAAGCCTTTTTAGGGAAAATAAAATTTGTTAGGAGATTTATTTATAACTTAGCATAATTAATTAGGGCATTAAACAATATGTTGAAAAAAGATTCAACCATAAAATGGACCATTGAGGCTAAGAAATCCTTTGAAGATATTAAGTTATCCTTAAGAAAAACACTAGTTTTGATCAGTCCAAAGTTTGATAGAGATTTCATTATATTTTCCTTTGCTTCAAAACACACAATTTCAATAGTTCTACTGCAAAAAAATGATGAGGGTTATGAACAACCTATTGCCTTTTTCATCAAAGCCCTTAGAGATGCCCCTTTAAAATACAATATAATGCAAAAGCAAGCCTTTGCTTTGGTCAAAGCTATCAAAGATTTTAGAGTTTACATTTTATATTCTCATATAATAGCCTATGTCCCCAATTCAGTGGTCAAGGATATCCTAACTCAAGATGGTCCAGATGGAAAGAGAGGGAAATCGATTGCTATTGTATTGGAATATGACTTAGAAATCAAACCAACAAAGTTAATCAAAGGCCAAGGCTTAGCCAAGCTCATGGTTGAATCGAACTGTCAGGCCTTAGATATAAATTTTATTGTTGAAATGGATAATGGAGAGGAGATGGCAACTCCACCAATCAGCCAGGCATTTATTGAATCACCATGGTATGTCACATATGTTTTACAAAATCTACAAGCTCCTCCTAAATTATCCATGACCAAAAGCAGATTTTTAAAAATGAAATCTTTAAAATTTTGCATAATTGACAATGCTTTGTTTTGGAGGAATCATGAAGGTATCCTTCTTAACTATTTATTGAAAGAAGAATCTGATAGGGTGTTACAAGAGTTTCATGCAGGTGACTGTGGAGGACATATTTACTAGAAAACCACTGTTGAAAAGATTTTTATAGGCGGTTTCTATTCAACTAATTTGTTTTCTAATGTAAAGAAATTTGTAACCTTATGTCATAAATGCCAAATTTTTGAAGGAAAGAAAAATCTTTTACCCCTGCCCTTAAAACCAATCTCTGCTGAAGCACCTTTTCAACAATGGGGTCTTGACTTCGTTGGTGAAATCCACCCACCTTCCTCTACCCAACACAAATGGATCCTCACTACTATAGATTATTTTACCAAATGGGTAGAAGCCATGCTGCCAAGGCAAGCCACTGACATTGTTATAATAGCCTTCCTTGAGTCAACATCCTATCTAGATTTGGGTGCCCAACCAAGATCATCACTGATAATGCAATAGCTTTTAAATATAGAAGAATGATTGATTTCTATAATAAGTATCATATAAACCTGGGCCATTCCACATCTTATTACCCCCAAGGAAATGGACTAGCAGAGTCCTCAAACAAAAGTCTTGTAAAAATCATCAAAAAATTGTTGGAGGACAACAAGGAAACATCGAAAAAGAAACTAGTAAATGCCTTATGGGCAGACAGGCTAACCACAAAGAAATCCATTGGTACTAGTCCTTATCAATTATTTTATGGAATGGAAGCTATTTTCCCATCTTCCTTGCAAACACGAGTGATGAAGCTAGTCTAAGAGTTGCAAGTTGAACCAAATGATATCCAAAGAAGAATCAACCAAACAATTCACTTATAGCAGACTAGGGAAGAAGTGTACATTGGATCTCAAGTTGTGAAGGAAAGGGTCAAGAATACTTTTGATAAAAGGACTAAGGTAGAATATTTTTACCTAGGGGACAAAGTTCTCAAATGGGATTCAAGGAGAGAAGATAAAGGTAAACATGGGAAATTTGATTTCCTGTGGAAAAGCCCATATATTATTTATGCTTTTAGATGTAATAATGCTTTCTTCCTCAGGGAAATGGAGGGCACAAAAGAAAAAGGAGGACCAGTGAATGGTCGAATTCTCAAACACTATATTGAGCCTAGTTACTGATTTCACTAATCATCTGTACATACTTTACTTTCAAAGTCTAGAGTTGATTGGATGGCAATGTTTGAAGTTGAAGCCCAAAGAGAAAGCCCTAAGCATCAAACATTTTTATTTTCATAAATAGAAAAATGCAGAAATATGGAAAGGGAAAATTACAGGGTAACATCACAATAATTTAGAAGGCCATTGGTCTACAAAGTTCATGACATTTCACCAAGAAATGCCATCCCCAAGTGGAGCTACTGTTAGGTTCCTATGCCAATGGGAGTCATACTTTTGAATGTCTGAGATTAAACCTATAATATGTACATACCTTTGCTTTCTGCAAATGTTTTCCAAATTTAAAAAATTAAAAAATTTAAAGAGGGTATGTCCTAAAAGAATAATCAAAGTACAAAAGGAACAAAAAGGTCAAAAAAGCTGAAAAATATGAACCCCAAGAAAAGAAAAAGACCACGAAAGTGAGTAAGCCAAAATTCCACTACTATTCACCTTTTGTGCATAATAAATGATTGTGTGCAGTTTGTAATATTTTCCACAATCCATGCCAATCAAAATTTTTAAACTTGGCTATTTCATGTTTCAATTTCATGTCTATAGATAGAGAATAAAATTCTAACCAAACTGCTTAATCTTAGCAAATAATTAGATAGGTAGAGTAAATAAAAGGAGCTCAACTATTTAATCTGAGGCCTTGGATGTAATAAGGCTAGATTTAGTTAGTTTACTATTGTAAAGAAAAAGAAAAGTGTTTGATAAGGGTTTGCTAGCTCAAATGCACCCCAATAAAGAGAAGTAAAAATGGTAGGATGAGTAGATGGGTAAGTAGAAGAAAGGTTGCAGAAGTATGATGATTGATTAGACAAAAGCACATTTAGCCTCTTTCAACATGTATTTCAAATGTGAATGGGCAATCAAGCGTGCAGATGGATATCAAAGTCAATTAATTAACCTCCCTCATTCATTTCACCTTTATTTAACTAATTTCCCATAATAAAGTTCAAAGTACTTAAGAAACCCTAAGTCCATGAGGCTCAGAGCATTTCTCTAACTTTTGGAGGGACCAAACCCTCGGCTCAATGACTTATAGGTGACAAGTACTAAAACTCCCTCATAAACATTGATTCCCCTCTACAGTTCATTCATTTTCCCTAATAATACTATTTTCCCAAGGTTAAATTATTTTTACTTAGGAAAAGTCTTTATTCCCCCACATAAATCATTTTCATATAAAAGGACCACAAAAACACTATATCCTAAGTTTTTATGTTATTACCGGAAAAGCATTAAAACATGAAATATCCTATACTTAGGGTATTGTGCCCCTTTCTGCTCACTTTACTAATTACTAATTTATTTATTAAATCCCAAACAAAAACCCATTTCCCATATATACTTAACTCCCGCAATATTATTTAACCCTACCTTATTTTAATTATATAAACTATGATTTTCTAGACAAATCCACTAACTAATTGATCCGCAATTAAGCTAGTCAAAAAGCCCAATTAAAACCTCCGCTAATGACCCCCACACCTTAACCCTACCTTAATCCCTCATTAACTACAAATTGTCACACTTAATTACCCAATGGGCCCCCCACTACCCTCTGTGAGACTCTACTACCCAATCACTGCACGATCACTCCCCTCCAGACAACCCTTATCCATTTCAGGTGGGCCTTGACGTCTAAACGTTACTCACCCAAAAATATTTGCTCTCTTTTGGGACCCGAGGTTATGTGTCACTGAATGAATGGAATCGGGTGGCCTCCACCCAATACCAGCAAACGCCCAAAAGCGCTGCAATGGAAACCACTTACCACCCGCCCGCTATGCGCCAAAAAGCCACTGTTCACCCCGCTATGCAATAAACAACCACTGTTCACTCGTACTTGCCAAAATTGACTTTTGCGTACAAAGGCAAAAAACCCCAAATCGATTGTTTTATCGTTTTTTCAACTAAAAAACTCCATGTACGCACTTGCGAACATTGAAGTTGTCAACATATCTCCAATTGCACCCTAAAGATGCCACAGAGCACCAAGATTTCTCTCCAGCCTACTCAGAACCTTTTTAACCGTTCACAGTTTCCAGTTTCCCTGTTCAGAGATAGTTCTCCTTAATTCCAGGTATTTAAGCCATAATTCATTGGAAAACCTTTCAATTTCAGAAGCAATTATTGAGTTTGTTAGTTAAATTAAAAAATTAATTAAAGAAACTCAAGTGACTTAAGCTCACTCTGACTCAACCACCATTGCCCTAAAAAACTGAAAACCACCTCCCCCTTTCTCAAATCCATAAGAACTGAGAATGGTTGCCCCAATTTCCATGGATGTGAGACCTATTTCCACTCCTCATCTAGATGTAGACCATATCCCCCTGGTAGACAAGGATTTCCAGATAAAGGACACCTCTGTCCATGAATCCCCTCTCAAACTCTACTGTCGATACAGAGACTAATACCTTAATCATTCTTATAAAATTGGTTTTTGGGAGTCCAATTTGCCCAAGTACCATTTCCCTGAAGTTCACATTTTCCCAGAAATTGTCCATTACTTCCATGCAAACTATATCGCCAACCAAAGAGCAGTGATGTCCCCTAACCAGACTATACTTTTCACCGCCACTGCTGAATTAATAAATGAGATGCTATAACTACCTGGCCAAAAATTCACTCCCCTCTCCATTGGAGATCTGTTGGACTTATTTCCCAAGCTTAGCCCAGCAAGATTGGCTGAAATAATCCAAACCTACATTGTAGAAAAGAAGTATACCCCCAAAGATCCTCCTCCATATGTGTATACCATATTTTCCCCATTTGACCAAGACATTGTAGCAATGATATCCAGTGTTGTAGGTTATACCACCAGTGAGTATATAGATGAGATCATCTTGGATTTCATGTCCTTATACACTCTAGGATAGCCTCCTACTATTATTTATGATTATGCCAAGTTTATTGCTCATAGCATGCATGACCAATTCCATAGGATGAGTAATCAGCGAGTCTTCAAGTACTCCTATGTTTTGTATCACCTCTTTCTATACTACCAAGCTGACAAGTTCCCATTTACTCTTCAGAATCTTGACACAAAAGGTCACCCTAGGTTAATAATTTTCTGGACTCCATTGATCCATAAATATGACTCCCCATGTTGTGCAGGTAAATCCCCTCTGCGGACAGAGGCGATCCTAGCTGTTACACAGTATTTTGTCACCGTCCCTGTTACCCCTTCTCCCGTACATAGGAGGACTTATTCCAGGACCTGTGAGAAGTGACATAACCTGAAAACACCTGCATTGTATCCCCTTGAGTATGTACTTCATATGCCCTGAAGACACCTTCTGCAAAATACCCATAAAAATAGCCCTTTTTCCATTGGCGTTGTTCCTCAGCTTGTCACTCACGCCAATGAGGGAAATCCTCCAAAGAGGGCACACCAGCTGGCGCTCTGTCTCATAGTTGCACTAGCGCCAACCCAGTTGGGTAAAGTTTTTAACAAACCAACTTGCAAAGGTTCTTCCTAACCTATTCATGAACTGATTCCAGTTTGAGTTAGTTCAGTTGGGCTTCGAATCTCCATGGAAGGGAAGTAGTTCTCCACCTCTCATGGAAGCTTCCTAATGATAAGGAAAATCCCATGAATCTTGTGGATGATCTTATCTCCTTCTTCTCTCTCTATATAAGATTGTCCTTTTTCCTTTGACAAGCTAGTTAGTAATTATACTCTTCAAGCTCCAAATTCTAAGTCCCAAAGTCTGAGAATTGCTAAGCTCATGCTACAAGAGGCCTTCTTCATCCCCATAAGGCTACATCATTAATGAGGAGATCCTTGTCCAAGTAACCAAGGATAGAGAGGCTTGTTCCCCATTCCCAACAAGCTTTGCGAGGCATGTGTTGCTGATCACCCAGCCAAAGGAGGATTTGACGTCAGAACTTAGTTGTATTCTTCTTTGTTCTTCAATAATAATAGACGGCTATCATTATGGTTCCGCTCTTATTTTCTTTATAATGATGTTTGAGTTATATCCTTTCTGACTGATATATAGTTGCATTTCTTGGATTTTATGCTTGTATTTGTGTTGTTCTTTGCATGTGCAGGTGTCCATTCACGAGGATCGTG
>APFE031044154.1:0-15474 GCA_000404065.3 Pinus taeda | reverse complement strand
ATGCAAAACAAGACACAAAACCCGATGCAAATCCTGATCCAAAAGTGGATACAAAATGGGATGCAAAAATAGATGTAGTAGTTGATGAAAACCTAGACGCAAATGAGGATGCAAACGTGGATGCAAAATTATAATCAAAAGTGGGTGCAAAAAGGAGGTGCCAAACTAGGCGCCAATTGTGGCACAAAAATATTAGATGCAATAGTGGGCACAATAATAGATGCAAAAGAGGATGTAAATATGGATGCCAAACAGGATGGAAAAGTGGATGCAAGTAGATGCAAAATTATATGCAAAACTAGACACAAAACTCAATGTAAAACTTGGCACAAAAGGGATGCACAAATGGATGAAAAAATGGATGCAAAAAATGATTTAAAAAAGGATGCAAAAAAGGATGTAAAATTCGATGCAAAAGTTGATGCAAGTGTAGGTGAAAAAAGTGGATGCAAATGAGGATGCAAAAGTATGTCAAACAAAATTAGGTGCCAAACTTGATGCAAAACCTGGAACAAAACTTGGTGCAAAGGATGACACAAAACTTGGCATAAAATTTGGTGCAAAATGTGGTGCAAAACCTATTGCAATACCTGGTGCTAAACTTGGTGTAAGATGTGGTGCAAAACTCGATGCAAATTTTGTGTCAAGTTTTGCACCATATTTGATAAATGGATGCAAATAGCACCAAAAATGGGCTATAGATGCAAAAAAAGAAGTAAAAAAGGATGCTAATCACAGGATTTGTTGTAGTGCATCATCTATAAATGTTACAAAATATGATGCTCTTCCTAATGATTTGATGTTAACAGGCCAAAACACATCTGAGTGTACCAATTCTAACACATTTTTCTTTCTGTCATGGCCACCTCTAAGGAATGAAACCCTTCTTTGTCTACCATGTATACAATGCTCACAAAGATCAAGATTGTAGGATTTCAAACCTGGAAATAAATTTTTACCAACAAGGATTTTTAAGCCCTTCTCGCTCATGTGACCAACCGCTTATGCCACAAATCTGCTGAATTTCCTTATTTTGTGATAGCAGCCAAATCTAATTTTCCTATCAGTGTCTTCAATGTGTATAATGTTCCTGTCTTGGGTCCTTTGGCCACGACTAATGCACCTTTGCTAATTTTCCAGCCTCCTTTTCCAAAGCTTGTCGAATAGCCTTCATCATCCAGTCGTCCCATAGAGATTAAACTCATGCGCATTTCTGGTACATTTATGACCTGTTTCAACATTATATCTTGTCCATCTTTCATCTTGATCTGGACATCTCCCACTCCAACAATACTGCAAAAATTATTATTCCCCAAATGCACTCTACCATAATCCCCAGGATTATATGAAACAAAACTATCTTTGCATGGGGTTACATGGTGAGATGCCCCAGAGTCAAGGATCCAATCAAAGCTACTGCTAGATGTATATACACATGCATCCTCTACTGAAACAGTAAACAATACATCACCATCTGTGGCTACAGCAATAGTCTCACCTTCATTTGTGTTGGATGACTTGTGATTTGTACTAGACAGTCTCTGATCCTTTTGTCCTTTCTTCTAGAATCGACATTCTTTCTTCATGTGCCCAAGTTTTCCACGATGAAAGAAGATGATCCTTCTTCTCCTTGATTTTGATCGGCCTCTTGATCTTGATTTCCCTTGCCGGCCTCAATCCATTCTCCTACCACGATCAACTAAGGCTAGAGCCTCTCCTCCCTGGTTTTCCGAAATTGACTTGCGTCGTAGCTCCTCATTCATTAAACTGTTGCGGACATCATCAAACTTCAGGGTCCCTGTAGTTGTTGAAGTGCTCATAGCTACAATTAAATTTTCCCAGCTGCATGGCATAGAACACATTAACAAAATAGCTCTAATTTCATCATCTAAAATGATTTTAACAGAGGCAAGCTGATTAGTAATAATATTAAATGCATTCAAGTGCTTAGAAACTAAAGCACCCTCCTTCATTTTGAGATTATAAAGCTTCTTCATCAAGAACACTTTGTTTGATGTTGTGTTCTTCTCATATAGATCATGGAGCTTCTTCCATAATCCTTCAATCGTCTTTTCTCTGGACACATTGAAATAAACATTCTTTGCTAAATATTGGCGGATTGTTGCAATTACCTTTCTATCTAGCTTATTCCACTCTTCATTTGTCATCGATGAGGGTTTCTTTGTTGTGCCCTCAATCAGCAAATACTGATCCTTTAAAATCATTATATCCTCCATTTGTGATTTCCATAAGGCAAAATTAGCCCCGCTCAACTTCTCCATATATGTAACTGTTCTTTCCATTTTCAATCAAATTCACGCCCCAAAACACAGAAAACTCCACTTAAAAATAAAACTTTAATTATTACTCTTTAAAATTGACCTTCCTCCTTTTAAAATACCCTTTTTCAAAATTCCTGCTCCTTTTTAAAATATACTTTTCAAAATTCCAACATATAATTATATATGTTTCATAATAAATATAAAAACATATATAATGTTTTAACCTTTTCACATTTCACACATACATATGTTGGTTTGAGAAAAAAAACTTGACGTATATGTGCAAACTTGATGTAAAAAAAAACTTATGAACACCACGTTTCAACTCCAATCTCCACGGATCTCCACTTTTCAAACTCCATCCACACGTTTCAACATAGATCCACGACCTTGCTTTTCTTGCAGCAACTGTCTTTTAGTTCCAGCGTTCCTCAGCTATTTCCTGGACAGATCCTTCAACAGCTTCAGGGGTAACAACCAACATTTTAACGAACGCTGCCAGAGCAAGGGGATGACACTAAGTAGCTTGCACGATGGATATTCGAACTTGGCTCCGATACCAGTTGTTAGACCAGAGCATACATAACACACAACGAATTTATACTCAGAGACTTAGATGGAAATAGCAGAGAATAATTCACAGAGACAGACAAATGGAGAAACAACAAGATTACTTAGTCAGAAACAACGAAAAAGATAAAACAATCACTAGAGAATAGAAATCACTTTGCATTACATAATAGGCCTGGACCTTGGCTTGCTTTCCTTGGCCAGAGAAATTACAAATTTATAGAGGTAGAAGAAGGATCTAGAATCCTGTATGTGATTCAAATGGAGATTTGGAATGACCTAGAAACCACTGGCTGTGTAAGAGGATTTAGAATCCTGCATGTGATTCTAGAAACTAATGACGATGTAGAAAGATCTAGAATCCTGGAGATCTAGAAAGATCTGATATAGAATCCTCTGTGAATTTGGCTTCACACTTAACAATTACTATACCTTATAAATTACAGGTAAGTTTGGTTTGAAAAATAAATAATTATCTATTGATAATGTAAGTGTATATTTTTAAAGACTATTTGCACACACTTAATATACCATTTTATTATGAACATAAAATACTTAATAATGTGGAATTTATGTGGTTCATTGTAATATACCATTTCTTGGAAATTCACTCTATATTAAATTATCATAATTTATGGTGCAAGTGGGTGATACATCAATATAAAAATTCTTAAAGCTTACTATTTTACTTGCTATTTTAAATATAAAACTAAGTTAACTAGTCCAATATATAATTTTATTTGCAATATTTATAATTAAAAAAAATTAAAAGAGTTTTTGTTGTTTTCAATGTTATAATTGTACATTTAAATGATTTAAAATATTGGAATAAGAGGTACACTGCCAAATTTTTCCACTATTGAATTTTAAGTAACCAATTTTTTCTTGTAACGAATTCGAATTTGAATTCGAACTTGGTAACTATGGTTTTGGGTGGGAGGATAGATCTAGGATTACGGAAATCAGCTGATGTGGGAAATTAGTCTTTGAAATTTAAAACATAGCAACTTGTCAAATTTCACTGTTTTTAATAACTTGGTAATTTGCTGCTCAAATTTTATAATCTTTGGCGATTGTTAGCGAAGGGTGTTATTTATATAAGTGACAATTTTTTCTTTAGTCATTTTTGGTTAGAAATAGGCTTTTTTTTTCAAAATTTTTTAATGTGAGAGTGTTTAAATCATTTTTTTAATGAAAATGGATCTAGCTTCATCAAAAACTCTTGGCCATCCAAATTCTAAAGGTCTACAATTGTAACCTAGATTTTTTAGCAAAAACATTGTCCGCTTAGAATAAGGGGTTAAAGGAGCATCACAAGACAAAACTCATCTAGTCTAGAAAGATCTCCCCTGTTATTAGGCAAAGTTATCCAACACATTGGGCGAGTTAATGCACAAAGGTTGTATATGCCCACCTTTGGATAATCTACTTGTTTTAAATCCAAAAGTGGGCATATATAGCCCCTCCGTATTAACTATTCAACTCAAAGAACTGACTCTTTGAGTCATCTGTGGAACATTCAAATGGCGGAGGGATTAATGTTGTACCTTGCCGGGAAATTTTGCATCACCCAACAATTTTTTCCTTACAAATTTTGATGTTGGAATTGTTTAAATCATATTTTTTAATGATGAAAATAGATTTAGCACCATCAAAAAAATCTTGATCATCCAAAATTCTAAAACTTAGTGACTCTAACTAAAATTACTAAACAAAAACCTTACCTCCTTAGAATACACGATTAGAAGAGCATCACCCTACAAATTCCATCCAGTTCGCAAAAGTCTTTCTTGTAAATGAACCAGAATGATCCAACTTGCTGAGTAAATACAACCGCTGTATCTTAACTGCTAATTAGATAAATCTTCCCATATTATTCAACACAAAATCCAACTCTTTCTTTGGCTATTTAAATCATCGTTGTCGAACATTCAAATGGCAGAGGATCGATGTTGTACCTTGTGGAAAATTTTGCCTGACTCAGTGGCTCGTTGCCACGCATTCAATTTGATAAGGGATCAATGTTGGACGTTGGTAATTTTGCCTCATTAATTTTTCGCCATTAAATGAAAAACATGACAATCAACGCAGGTTTGACTTGCCCTTTAGATTTTGAATGTTTGTCCTTAATGTGGGAGGAAAAGATTGATGTCCAATTAATTTAATGACTTTTCTATGGGCATATACATGTGCGAATAAATACACAAATTTAGATGGAATTTGAAAAGAAAATTCATTTTTTTTTTTAACTCATTGGCTCATTGACTTTGGATGGAATTTGAAAAGAAAATTCATTTTTCTTTAACTCAATGGGTCATTGATTTAGATGGAATTTGAAAAGAATTTTTTTTTTTTAACTCAGCGAGTCATTGATTGTGGATGGAATTTGAAAAGAAAATTTATTTTTCTTTTAACTCATTGGGTCATTGATTTAGATGAACTTTGTAAAGAAAATTTATTTTTCTTTTAACTTGGGTCATTGCCCCTCCATTCAATTTGAAGAAGGAACAATGATGGAAAATTTTGCCTGATTAGTTATGGGGCATTAAATGAAAAACATGACAATCAACATAGGTTTGACTTGACCTAATTTTAGATTTTGAATGTTTGTCCTTGGAGTGGAAGGAAAATATTTATATCCTAGCCACCAATTAATTATATATATATATATATATTATTATATATAATATTATATATATTATATTTTTGGTGGAATTTATAAAATATATTTGTTTTTAATTGTGTTACGATAATTTGATTGATTTTTTTTGCGAGTGGAGTATGCTTTAAAAGTGTTTCTAATTTGTTAAGAATTTTTTTTATTTAAATGTAAGGAGATATGAGAATCATCTAAGACCGAGATAGCTAATTTTAGGTGATGTGGTTTTCCTTGAATAATGATGAGTCAAGCTACTTAAATAGCATAGAATGATAGTTGTCCTACCACTGGTTTGACAAGTGAGTTATGATAAGTTTTAGCACTGACTAATTTTTCTTATTTTTAAATATTTTAATTTTCAAAATTAAAAAATTAATATATTTTTCCCATGAAGTATATAATAGACAATGATAGGTTGTACTCTTAAGTCACTCTGTGATGTGAAGGTCACTAGTTCAAAACTGGCCTTTGTACTCTTAAATCACTCTGTGATGTGAAGGTCACTAGTTCAAAAATCGCCCTTGGGTGGGGTTTCTCAAGCTAAAGTCAAGTATGTTGTCATCTCTGGATGATATAGAAAATTTACCCAATAAAATAAATAAAAGAAAACATTTTGCTTTAAATAAAATAAAATAATACAAATTTATTTAAGTATGATAATTTTTTAAAATTCAAATAAATTTAACATAAAAATATTTTCTTTTATTTATATGAATCTAATTTTTCAAGGATATTTAATCTTATTTAACTCTTCTGATGGACAGTCAAGCCCTTTGAGAATTGAATGATTAAAAACAAGAGTTGTGAATCCCCTTCTTTTTTTTTGTATCCTAGAGGAACTTATCAGTTTGATTTTGAGAATTGAATGATTACAACCAAGAGTTGTGAATCCCCCTTCTTTTGTATCCAAGAGAATTGAATGATTACAAACAAGAGTTCCGAATCCTTTTTTTTTTTTCTTATTCCAAAAGACTTATTAATCTGCATGACACGTAACTACTACTACTATCTATTACACATCCTCCTCTCAATAAACAAAGGATTTCAACATTAAATCTCTCAATTTTCACAAATTTCACATTGCTTCAATCACCAATTAAGTTGTCCATAACACAAAATCATGAATCCTTCCATACAAAGAAAAAACCAAAATTAAGTTGAATTTCACCATTTCAAACCATTCCAATTCAAAATAATCTCAATCTCGCTGGTGTAAAACAATGGCTCAATCTAAAAATGTTTTTAGAGATACTTCCTAACTCCTAAAATTTAATTTAACATTTAATGAATACTCAGTATTGTTTTGCCCATAAATTATAAACATTGGTTATCTACAATGACATTTATTAACATGTCTAGTATATTAATATTAAAGTAAAGTTGTCCATTGGCATCAGTAATTAATACTAAAGTAAAGTTGTCGTACAAAATTGAGGTGAAATTGGAAGATTGGCAAAGACATTGAGCTTCTCTTCCGGGCATCCATGCCTTTGTTCTGTTTTTCTACCTACAGTCCTGGTCGAGGCTTATATGACATCTCAACTGATTCGTGACGAAATTCTGTGGAAAATGAATGTAGTTGCGTTGAAATGCAATGCATATGTGGCTGTGATGAATCAATATATCGTGAAAAAACCATATTTTACCTTGTATTTTTATTTATTTATGTCGAAATTCTGTGAAAAATGAATGTAGTTGCGTTGAAATACAATGCATGTGTGGCTGTGATGAATTAATATAGCAGTTGTCTATAATGCGATTTTTGAACGCTTTTTCGGTAGGTTTTTCCGGTCAAAATCCGGCAGCAATTTATTGGAATCACAAGTTTGATAGCTAGTTTCTGCACAATCAAAGCGTCCCAGGGGTTTTTGAGGTTGGTGAATCCAAATATGCAGTTAAAAAACCATTTTAACTGCAACAAATCAATATTTAACCTCAATTTCTTCCGCCGGATTCCGTCACCGAAATCTCCAAAAAATCGCATTATAAACAACTCCATTAATATATCGTGAAAAACATATTTTACTTTGTATTTTTTATTTATTTATGTAGAATATGACCTGTCGAAACAGTTAACATTTAATCCAAAGAGATCGTTGAAATATAATATTAAAATTTATGGTAAATATAAAAATTATATGCATTCCTTTTTAAATATTTTAAGTTTTTATATATTAAAATATTAAAGATATATTTTATATTAAATTTTTTAAATATGAATTAAAGTTTTAAGTTTTATTTTAATGTATATGGTTCATTTTAAGCTTTGTAAATTTAAAAATATAAAAACTATATAATATATGGATGAGTTCTATAAAGTTAAACGAAATTAATTATTTAAATACAAATAAAGTGCGAAAGTTTATGATCTTGATTCACACATTTATGCAATTTATATTTAGAAAGTTTTACTAAATCTATAACACATAAGACGTTAATCATTCTCAAATACAATTCAAGCTATGAAAATTATTATTCTCTTTTATGGATATATTTGAAATGGAGGACATTAATAATTCTAAAATATAACTGGAGCAAGGGAAACTCTTATGCTCTTCTTAGGGGAGATATATAGAAATACATAATAATCACAATTTAAGCGAAATTGTTATTTCCTTACAAGGGGACATACAACAATCACTTTAATTCTTGAACTTAATTAGTTATTTTATGAGAAGTTATTTAGTGCGATCAACATTGTTATGGTTTGGTAATGTTTTTATTAATACATAATTTAAATAAAAAACATGTAGTTTCACTATGATTTGTGTCTTCTTAGGGGAGATATATAGAAATACATAATAATCACAATTTAAGCGAAATTGTTATTTCCTTACAAGGGCATACAACAATCACTTTAATTCTTGAACTTAATTAGTTATTTTATGAGAATTTATTTAGTGCGATCAACATTGTTATGGTTTGGTAATGTTTTTATTAATACATAATTTAAATAAAAAACATGTAGTTTCACTATGATTTGTTGGTGGTTAGGTGATATAAACCTCACAAAATGTATCTTAATAGGTAATAGTTGGTGAGGCTATTATGCATTCACTACTATATAGTGTATTCGTTCTATTGCATTCATTTCTCTATTGTGCAGTGAGCATACCAAATTCTAATTTTGATGTGTTGTGTAGGGAAATTCATTTGGATCTACTAGTCTTTATCTACTTGTTAGCTCAATAAATGGTTCACATTTGAATTTGTAGGTAGTCAATCCAAGGCTGCTTGGAAGCGGGAGCAAGAGTGAGAGAGACAATTTTCAAAAGCTTTTGAGTTGGGATGGTTTTTTATATAATATATTTTTGTATTTTTTATGCATATATGTCAACAAAAGAATGCAGAACGATGAATTAGATATGAAAAGCATAAAAACATGGATTAAACCATATAAGATCAATCATCTAGTACTGCTAATCTTCACCAACCACACGTCCACACACATCTCAATTCTCATCAACCTTAAAGTTTTAAAGTTTCAAAATGCAATATATAACATTTGTCATCACTAAAGTTGTGCTTGCAACCACTACCAATCTATAACAAAGAATATCAATCATGAAATGAAACATTTCACGAAGCATCATATTCATAATTCACTACCAATGAGTTATAATTGTCAACTTCAAACTTCAAACTTAAATTGTCATATATTGTTTACAAAATATACCATAATAATTATTAAAAGGTCAATAGTTATAAAAAGTACTAGAAACTATATAAGACATTTAAATGTACCATTTACTTATATTTCTTCATGCCATAAGAAACTTCTAATTTATTTTCTCGTGATCTATGAAAAATGGGAGTCTCCTCCCACATAATCTAACCACATCGAGAACTAGAGAACACATGAATTCCACGTAATGTTGCAGACGGAGGTGGCAACAAAGCTAGTGCAACTTAAGCCCTAATGGGTGTGGCATTGTTGTTGATGTTATTGCTGCTACTTGATGATTGTCATCCTCATCATCCAAAATTTCTACTTCCATCTATTTTAAATGTAAGACTCCATCTCCAAATTATCCTCCTTCGGTTTGTTGTCCCAAGTGATATATGCTCTATCAAACCATTCTCGTGGTTTGAAAAGCATGGGAAAACATGGTCCAACGTCGCATTGTGACAAGGATTGTCTCAATATCAAAATCAACCATGGTCCCACACCGCATTGTGACAAGGATTGTCTCGATATGAAAATCGATAATGCCAAACATGGTCCAACATCACATTGTGACAAGGATTGTCTTAATATATAAATCAACTGTGGTCAACCATTTTCAACCATGTTTATTTTAGGGTTTATAATATTTATCTTAGGGTTTATATACCTTGGGTCTATAATATTAATCCCTTGGGTTTAATATTATTCCTTTGTGTTCATAATCCCTTGGAGTTTTAGCATTAATGTCTTTGGTTTACTATTCCCTTGGGTTTATAATGTCAATCCCTTGGGTTTATTAATATAAGGGTTCATATTCCTAGCGTTTATTATTATTCCCTTGGGTTTATTATATCAATCCCTTGGGTTTATTAATATAAGGGTTCATATTCCTAGGGTTTAATATTATTCCCTTCGGTTTATAATCCCTTGGATTTTTAGTATTAATATGTTGGTTTATTATTCCCTTAGGTTTATCATTATGAAAATGATTATATAGATATGGAAATTAATCATGGTCAACCATGGTTCGATTTCGTATTGTGACAAGGATTGTTTCAATATGAAAATAAACCATGGTCAAACATGATCCAACATTGCATTGTGACAACGATTGTCTCAATATGAAGATCAACCATGGTCAACCATATTTATTCTAGGGTTTTAAATATTTATCTTAGAGTTTATATACCTTGGTTTTATAATATTAATCCCTTGGGTTTAATATTATTCCCTTGGGTTTAATATATTCCCTTATGTTCATAATCCCTTGGGGTTTAGTATTAATCCCTTGGTTTTACTATTCCATTGGGTTTATAATATCAATTGCTTGGGTTTATTAATCTAATAGTTCATATTCCTATGGTTTAATATTTTCCCCTTTGGTTTATAATTACTTGGTTTTTTATCATTAATCTATTAGGTTTAATATTCCCTCCAATTTATAATATCAAACATGGCCAACCATGGTCAATCCTGGTCAACCATGTCCAACCAAGGTAATTCATGGTCAACCATTTTTGTATAACCGATGATGGTCAAAATTGGTCAATCATGGTCAACCATGGTCCAACTTTGCATTGTAAAAAATATTGTCTATATATGAAAATCAATCATGGTCAACCATGGTCATGTGTCGCATCGTGACAAAGATTGTCTCGATATGAAAATCAATCATGGTTAAGAATGGTCAAACGTCTCATTATGACAAGGATTGTCTCAATATGTAAATAAACCATGGTCAACCATGTTTATTTAAGTGTTTATAATATTTATCTTAGAGCTTATATACCTTGGGTTTATATTACTCCCTTCGGTTTAATATTATTCCCTTGGGTTTAATATTTTTCCATTCGGTTTATTAATCTAAGGGTTCAATCATGTTTGAGCATGGTCCAATGTTGCATTGTGACAAAGATTGTCTCAATATGAAAATAAACCTTGGTCAATCATGGTAATTCCTTAATCAATTAATTATTCAATGAATTAATTAATTATTATTAATATTTATTAATTGATTATGTTATTAAATTTAATTAGCAATAAAAATAATAATATAAATTGATAATAGTAGTAGTATTAATGAATAATAATAATAATCATAACAATCATAATTATATCCCTTCGGTGTATATTAACCACATTTAATAATGTGGTTTTATAATATCAATCCCTTGGGTTTATTAATCTAAGGGTTCATATTCCGAAGGTATAATATTATTCATCAAGTTTATAATATTAATCTTGGCGTTTATAAATGCCTTGGGTTTATAATCATGGTAAGCCATGCGCAACCATGGTCCAATGTCACATCGTGACAATGTTTGTCTCAATATGAGAATCAACCATGGTCAAATGTCACATTGTGACAAATATTGTCTCAATATGAAAATAAACCATGGTAAAACATGGTAAACCATGTTTGTTTTAGAGTTTATAGTATTTATCTTAGGGTTGATATACCTAGGGATTATAATTTTATGATCATCTATGGTGAATCATGGTCAACCATGGTCCAACGACACATTCATCAAAAGATTGTCTTGATATGAAAATCAACCATGGTCAACCATGGTCCAATGTCACATTGTGACAAAGATTGTCTCGGTATGAAAATCAATCATTTTCAAGCATGGTCAACCATGGTCCAACATCACATTGTGACAAGGATTATCTCAATATGAAAATAAACCATGGTAGACAATAGTAAACCATGTTTTTTTTAGGGTTTATAATATTTATCTTAGGTTTTATATACCTTGGTTTTATAATATTAATCACTTGGGATTAATATTATTCCCTTGGGTTCATAATCCCATGAGGTTTTTGTATTAATCCTTGGGTTTATAAAATCAAACTTGGTCAACCATGGTCCAACGTTACATTGTGACAAAGATTGTGTTAGTATAAAAATTAAACATGGTCACCCATGCTCCAAAATCACATTGAGACAAAGATTTTCTCGATATGAAAATAAATTATGGTCAAGAATGGTCAACCATTTTCCAACGTCACATTATGACAAGGATTGTCTCAATATGAAAATCAACCATGGTCAAACATGCTCCAACGTCGCATTGTGACAAGGATTGTCTCAATATGAAGATCAACCATGGTCAACCATGCTTATTTAGGGTTTTAAATATTTATCTTATGGTTTATATACCTTGGGTTTATAATATTAATCCCATTGGGTTTAATATTATTCCCTTGTGTTCATAATCCCTTGAGGTTTAATATTAATCCCTTGGGTTTATTATTCCATTAGGTTTATAATATCAATCCCTATGGTTCATATTCATAGGGTTTATTAATATAATGATTCATATCCCTGGGGTTTAATATTATTCCCTTATGTTTATAATCACTTGGGCTTTTAGCATTAATCTATGGGTTTATTATTCTCTCTCGTTTATAATATCAAACATGGCCAACCATGGTCAACCATTTTTGTAAAACAAAGGATAGCCAACCTTTGCAAATCATGGTCTACCATGCTCCAACTTTGCATTGTGACAAGTATTGTCTCAATATGAAAATCAATCATGGTCTAAAAATATTAATTAATAACAATAATCTTAATAGTAATAATTATTTAGTAATAACAATAATTATTTTTAAATGATTATAACAATCTGTATTATTAAATATTGTTATTAAAAATAGTAATATAAAAATTAATTAATTTTTATTAAGAATAATATAAAAAAATATTTTTATTAATAATAATAATGATAGTAATATTTTATTGTAATAGTTTTTTTTTTTTAATACTGTTTTTATTATTATATTTATCAATGCCTTGTGTGGTAGATAAAAATGAAGCTTTTTGCATATATCAACCATGTTTAATTAATTAAATGTGGTTGTGCTAGTACTAGTATAGACTCCAAATATTATGTTATAGGAAAATGGTCCACAACTTATTAAAATGTCGAGACTTACCCTCTAATACAAATTGAAATCCTAGTTTCAAGTCCAAATTTTGGCTTGTACTAGTATTATATGAGACACTAAAAACTATGTTATAGGATAATGGTCCACAATGTCATAAGATGTCCAGAATTATCCTCTAATACAAATTGAAAACTTGGTTTCAAGTCCAGTTGGAAATTCAAAAGGATTACCTTACCAAATAACCCTACACATGTTAAGGAAATTCATTCCCACAAGTTTCAATGCGATGTTAACATTCAAAGCTAAATGGTGGGAGAAGCCTTTCTATCTTATAAAATTGTCAGGCTCACGTTGAGACCAAAATGGCTATTGCAAGACATTCAAAATCAATACAAATGGTCTTTTGTACACATTAACGAGAAAGGCTTTTGTGAAACGAGTAATTGGCAATGAAAAATCCCTGCTTTTTTTGTTATTCATTTATTTCAGCAACTAAGATATCTAATGGATAAAGGAGGTGGTCATATTGATGCATCAAACTTGTTCACCAGGAAAGTGAACTTGTAAGAATTTTATAAATAACACATATATTATATTACTTTGTTGGGCCTTATTATAGACATGAATAAATATCCCTCAACTTTATTAATCAAGGATTTGAAATGCCATCTTCCCTAACCACTAGATTTAGCCTGTAGGTTAGAAATTGTTAGTTTTTTGTAGCATCAAAGGTGTTCTAGTCTTGAAATTGTGTATAGAGGCTAAAACACAATATTTCTCCATAACCCATAAATTGTTTCTAGAAATTCCACCTAGAAGTGTCTTAGTTTGTTTTTGTAAGCTTGGTAGGACTACGTCTTCATCATGTCCAAATTCTCACCCTAACTGGGGGGATAGCACAAGATTTGAACCAAGACTTTCGATTCGGTGAGACTTAATTTCCACGGCCATTGCCAATTGAGCTATCCTAGGCAGACACCTATAAGCGTCTCAATTAGAATATTAACCTATTTTTAACTCTTTCCCAAGTCTAAACTTAGGAAAATTGGTTAATTAATCAATATTAATTGAGATAAGGTGTGAATTATCTAGAAGCTCACAGGGATCGACCCAAATATGAACTTAGCCCTTGATTAAGTTTTAATATTGGCCATTGGAGGTCTAAATAAGATTATAAGAAGAATTCAATGGGTAGATGGAGAAACACAAGTGAGATCGATTTCCTTGGGGAGTTCGATTTTCTAGATAGCAACAACAGTTGTTGGAAGAATTCGAACCAGAGAAGGAAGAAGAGACAAAGAGGGGTAGAGACAGTGCAACCAGAGGAATATTTCTAGATCTAGTGAGTGCTTTGCACAGAGGCCGAGATTTTCTCCAGGAGGCTACACAAAGGCAACTCAAAAGCCTCAAAGGACAACTTGATTTTGCTGGAGGAGAAGATTTTTAGTTCCAAAGACCTGGAAGAGGTTCCAGAGGGTCACATAAGCATTTTTCCAGTCTGGAACAGGTAGGATGGCTAGATTGGTAGTAGATTCAGGAAGTACATGTGGTAGGAATCTGTAGAGTGACGCAGAGCCTGCAAATTCCCAGTTGGATGACTATATTTTTAGAGGCAGTTAAGTGTTGGGATTGCTTGGAGTGAGGGTAATTTCCCTCGAATACTTTTTTCCAAGATTTTCTTTGTAGGATTGCTAGTTTTTGGCATCTAGATTGTAATCAGATTATTTAAATGATGTATAATAATAAAACCCTCGCTTGTTGCACCGATTTTTCCAAGTTGCGATTTTTTGGGGACATTTGTCCAAAAATAATTGGGTCAATTTTTATGTGTGTGTGCTAGTATATTTCTCAATTTCCAGTGCTATTATTTTTTGGAGTGATTTATTTGTGAGGATTACAATGTAATTAGTTCATTGTTGTTGTAGCAATAAACTGCATAATTAATTTATAAACAATGTAAACTTTGAAACAGGAACTGATATTGTTACCCGTTTCATAGAGATAGCAAAAACATGACCCGATTTTCAAAAGTGGTGATGCAGAATACACATGTTTTTTTAGAACATGGTTTTTGGAACTTTAATTTTTTTTCATGTTCAAGGATGAAATCAAGTTTTAGAATGGTAGTGATTTTCATGTTGATTTTAAAAAGTGAGTATTCTGCGTCACACCTTTTTTTTAAAAGACCTATTTTTTGACTTTTAATTTTCTAGTGTGTGAAATGTGAAAAATTATTTTCTAAATTTGATAGTTTTTGAAGTCGTCATCTTATTCATATTTTCTTGTTCTCTATCTTATTTTTTTTTTTTAGGGGGGTTTTTATTGTTTTGCGTTTTTAAATTAGAAAGTCGATAGTTTGAATTTTAGATAATCTACATATTTATACATCCTTAATTAATTTT